>BPLR01017789.1:0-70604 GCA_021605095.1 Caerostris extrusa | reverse complement strand
GCCACTTGATGGATTTTCTTAAAGGGAGGTTTTGGAAGAAAAAAGGAGAGTTCTGCGACGTGTAAGCCAGAAGTGTTGTTTTTCTCTTTTCTGAAAGTGGTTGGACAAAGCTGGAGTTTTCCGTCTGTTTACAAAGTGAACCCTTTGTGATTTCCGTGTATCCCACCGTATGATAATTAATTTCTGCAGCAGACCTGGTGACATAGATTCATCGTAGATTTCAGAACTCTGAAAATCTTAGTCCTTGGAGTGAACAGCACTAAATCAATTGACATCTTTAATTTTCATTTTTTTTTTTTTTTTTTTTTTTTGTAAATCATAATTTGTAAATTGAGTTCTTTATATATAATGCTTGTAAATAAAAATTAAAGTGTTTCCATGACCCTGAAAGGGATCATCTTCCTCTTCTCTTATAGGTCTACTATAGACTGAGGAGTTATATATATATAGACTTTTTTTCGACATAGTAAATTTTGGCAGATATAGTATGTGTATCTGACAACATGTCCGGGTCCTATACATAAATTTGCAATTTTTTAACTATATCAATGTAAATTTCTTGTATATTTAAATAAAAATAAAAAAAGAGAGAAACGAACTCATAAAACCAGACCTTAAAGTGAAGTTCGCCTGAAAGTAATCAGCAAATGGAGAAAAATAAACTTATTTTAAGAATTTAATTCTTTGAGTGCATGACAAAGCAGAAAATTTCTGTGTTTGCACGTGTTTTTGCTTTAAAAAACTAAGATTATACCAATAAAAACAATTTTTATCCTTTATCCTATACCTTAATAAAATTCAATTTGAAATTTTATTTTTTATGTAAAATAAAAATTTCAGTTGAAATGGTTCATAATCTAAAGCACAGTGGAAAAAGTTTTCAAAAAGGCAAATAATTTAAGATAGTTAGCAACTCGGTTGAAGATAAGAAAACAATTTGTAAAATTCTCCTTATTTTGAAATGTATATACATATAAGCCTATTCTACTAATGAACTTTCTTTCCTTGAATCTTTAATTGAATTTTTTTGTAAAATTTTAAATAAAAATAAATAAAACAATTATATTTTTTAATTAGTATACAGGAATTTCAATAGTAAATACTATTGAATTGAATATGATTGTTACTACTATTGAATTTCAATAGTAGTAACAATGATCTAGAGGGATAGGACTCGCATAGCAATGCAGTATGGAAAACATATGTAAAAAATTAGAAATGAAATGACACCACATAAGTGAATGAACTGACGATCGAACAGGCCAAAAGACATGAATGTAACATAATGTAACACGAGGGTAGTAGAAACGTTTGTGTGATAAATTTATTAATGTATTTTATACTCATTTCACTTTTAGAAAAAAATTCGAAGCCTAAATGTAACATTTCGGCTGAGATAGGCAGGCTCACGTGATGGGACGTCACGCGATAGACATTGCTGTCTCTGCTTATTTCAAGTCCCATTATACTAGAATAGCAATGGGAAATTGATGTAAAGACTCATTCATCGCCCAAAATTTGTACTCTTGACGAACCTAGATTTTGTCCCCGAAGATGTTCATTCTGAATTGTGACATTAAATGGGATGCAGTGTAGTTGGTCCTCCTCCATGCATGCATGTACATGTATATACTTAAAATGCGTTAGGATATCAGGTTAATACAGTTGTTAGATTATCGATTCTATACTGAAGATGCCCAATAACAAATTACATGATGGCTGGCATTTCATCTAATTATTTTAAATGTAATATTGTCTTAATAAATTGCAATTTAACTTGTGAAATCAGATACCATACATTAAATATGCAGTTATAACTTCTTCTTAATATTTTTTCCCTGGAACAAAAGGATTCAAATTTTTTTTCCATATAATATCTAATTGATAATGTAAATAGTCTATTGTAATTAATCAACTAATCTTTTATTCAATTACTAATTTTGAATTTAAAATGGAGATAAAATTGGTTTTTACAGAAATTTTGAAATCGAAAGACTTAATAACAAACAGACAAGCTAATTCCAACAGAGTTTTTTAACAAACACAACATGAAATTTGTTGGGAATCTACAAAAAAAGTTAATTGCAATTCCTATATTGATTGGAGGGCAGTTAGAATTGTTATGTAAATAAAGTAAACATTTTAATAAACTGGAATTTAAAATGATAAAAAAAGGTGTACAAGATTTATGAAAAGTTGTAAAGAGTCATTATCAAAATGTCGAAATATATGTACATAATTACATTAGATATTTTTCTTTTTATATCTGAAATGTTGTGAAACTAAAATGAATAAAATGCGATAAACAAAATTAATTAATTTTTAATTCAAGTTTAAAAACTCAGCACTGATGTGGTTAAGGGACAAAAAAGATTTATATGTAAATATAATTGTGTAAAGATTATTTTACAAAAAGTTTTATCTAGTTAGATTTCAAAAGTAACGAATATCACAACGAAAACTTAGTAGTTCGAACGTTTTATTAGAAAAAATTCAATTTACGAAACTTCATTGATTATAAATAGAAAATATTTTATTTAAAGAAAGACATTATATATTTTTTTACTTGATGACAGCAAAAACGATTTTATTTATTATTGCTTTTTATTTTTCCACTAATTTAGCAACATATACATTCCACATTTAGTAAAATTTTATTATATTTCCTAAAGGATTAGGTATTCATTTTTCTCTCCCTGAATTAAAAGATCTTGAATACGTCAAAGATTGAAAATTTGATTACCAGGTAATTTATCGCGTAAATTGTCAAATATAATTAATTATTTACTCAGAAAGTCAATTTGAAATGTAAATAAAATATTTTTACAGAAATTTTAAAATCAAAGAATTTAATAACATTATTAAATTCATTTCAAGATATATTTCACAACAACACCAAGATATTAGGGGAATTTTCAATTGAATTAAAGCGATTGGTTGTCCTAAATTCTTTGGTGAACAGTTTATGGTTACAATGGTTATTTTATTATTACTTAAATAAAATAATAATTTGTTAACAGATATAATATTTTTTAATAAATCAATTTGCATTGTAATATTTGAATAATGTTAACACAGCTTTTTTTTTTTTAATTTCTGACTTTACTACTTACCCCATTTGCATCATTTTAATCAGCTTCAAATTAACTTATTAAAAGAAAAACTTAATTCTACTTAATATTTTTTTAAATTTATGTTTATTGCATGTTCAATAAAAATCATTTTGTCCCATCCTGTTTAATCTCTAATCCTCGCCAGTTATCTTTATTCAAAAATCAATACCCTGAAATGAAAATGTTACGCTTAATTAGCTTCTTGTCCTCCCAGTGGAACAAATTGGATTCGTAAATGAGACATGTAAATGAAAAATCCGAACAGATTTACAAGTTTGGGAGAGAAACAAAGGCAAAGACTTCAGCTGAAAACAGTAAATTTTGACTCTCTTAGTAACACTCGTATAAACTAACTCGAGAAATAATTTAAGGAAATACATTGTCATGATCAATTGCTATTGATCCTTTGATACGTAATAGATGGAGACGTCTTGAAAGTTATTTCATTTAATTTATCATGTATTATAGATGAATGTACATGGTGAAGATAATATTTAATATAATAGAATTTTAAGTTTTATTTGCGATATGAATTTGTGTAAAATATGGATTATTAAGTAGTTTAAGTAATGAAAAATAAAATAAAATATGCAAATAGTTTTTGTTTCGTCAAATAAAAATTAACTTCTTTTTCATTAAATAAAACAGGCTCATTTTAAATAAAAGAAAATTTATGTAACATATCGAATACCCATTTTGAGTATATCAGTCGAATTCTAAATTCCTCTTTTTCATGAAAATGGCATTTATTATTATTCTAGATATCCAACAGGATATAACTTCTCTTAAAAATTAAAGGTTATTTTATTAATAATTATATATATATAATTCTGTTCTTTTTCTGAACTTTAATGGTTCGAGGTTGAATGTTTTTAATTTAAGAAGAAATATATTTTTTTTTATCAGATTATATTCATTTTACATTAATAACCCTTTTGAAAAAAGATAATATTGAAGAAAATTATATTCGCCTGGTCCGATGTATAGGTTATCCAAAACCCATAACTCCAATCGAAAAATTGAGTCCCCTGTGTATTCAACAACAACAAAAAAAAAGATTCATTTGCAACATAATAAAGAATGACATTTGATATTAATAAGGTAACACACAAACTTAATGTAATCCAGGAACTATAATTAATAATAATAAATATATAATAATAATATATACAATAATTAAATAAATCATAATATAATTTTTATGAATAGTTTTATATATGCAAATACATTTCTTAAATCTTAAAAAGATAAATTATTACAGCAGACAATTAAAAGAAGAAAAAAATTATATGTTTATGTAATCTTTAATTCTTTTTTTTATATGAAGATATTGAAAAATAAAATTAAGTTTTTATTAAATAAGAACATATTTGAATAATATATATATATATATATATATATATTTCTTATATTTTATTGGAAACGTTATAATGAAAATGCAAATTAAAAAATTGTTAAATAAAAAAATAATTATTTTTTTTATTATTATTATTCATAACTATAAATAAAATAAAGCTTTCCTAAGAAATGACTTTTATTTTATTAATTTTAAAATAATCAAGCATGATATTGTATTATTGTTTAAATTATTATTATTACTTCATCATAAAATAAAGCTAATATACATGAAATATTTTTTTTTTTAGTGTTATTTACAAGTTAAAAAATATTAGAATTGGGTTATAAATTTTATTATTAATATGCTTAAATATATTTAGAATTTTAATGATAAATAAAAATATAATTTAAAGTCATATGAATAATTTATAATTAAAGGTGCTTATTTATTTTATTATTAGGAATAAAAACTAAATTTATTTAAAATAATTTACAGAAAACGTTTATTTAAAAAAAAAAAAAACAGTATTTTTTTTCGTTCCTATTTATCATTAATTATCGCGAACATTTTGGCGAAAATAAGAAGTCTCGAAATTCACTGGCTGTAACATTAATTAAAATACATCCTTTTTATTCTTTTTGAACATTTTGGTACACACTGTATATTTAATGATACTGTATGCCAATTTTCTTTTTTAACTTTTTTGTAATTTTTAACGGCTTCATATTTCATTAAAAGAACTTCCTTCTAATTATTTCTTCTTTAAATAAAGAGAAAAAAGACTTTTTCACAAACAATGAATAAATGCATAAATTTTTCTCTACAAAAAAAAAAAAAAAAAAAACCCAGTGTCTATCATAATAGCCCAAAGAAGTTTGAAGACGAACTTAATTGAAACAAACTGCTCTTTCATTTCCCTAGAACCAAAACCTGTTAAGGAATTTTTTTAAAAGAAATGCATAAAAATTTCTACTGTTTCTGTAAAAACTTTTGAGATTCTAATTCTGATTCTAATTTGTTTCAGGTCCTTAAGACATTTCCGTTTTTTCAAAGTTTATACAAACCGACCGCAAATTAACCTTAATCGGGAACAAAGAAGACTGAAAAAAAGTCTTCAATCCATGCAACATAAAATGCTTAAGTCCCGATGGATTTAAGTCGTTCAGTTTTTCAACCAATTAACGGGAGCATTAATTACGTGCTTTCGAATCATGTGATCCTGTTTTTTGGCCTCAGGAGCTTTTGCAAACTGGTTTGTTTTTCTTACCATTTAAATGCACCCAAGTTATTTTAAATTTGTTTTTTGAATCTAAGAACAAAATCTGTTTTTTAAAACTGAAGAAACCATTATGATTGTGATATTAAAAACTTGTCAATTCCTCATTTACAAATAAATCCCCCCTTAAAAAACATACGTAATCAGTGGCAAATATTCTTCCGAATACTGTGATCATGGTTTTCGGCATCAAAAGTTCTTACCATTTGAATGTATCCAAGTTATTTTAGATTTGCTTTTCTTACATTTGAATATTTTTTTTTTTTTTTTAAATCTAAGGACAAAATCTGTTTTTCAAAACTGAAGAACTCATTTTCATTGTGATATTAAAAACTTGTCAATCACTTTATCTATAAATAAATCCCCTTTTAAAAACATGGGTAATCAATAGCAAATTTTCTTCTGAATAATATGGTCCTCGTTGTTGGCCTTGGAAGCTTTTTTACAAACTAGTATGATTTCTCCCCATTTAAACGTTTTTTTTATCTTACACCAGAACTCGGCATGACTGCCTATGACAATCTATGACGGGCAGCCCAATACAGTTCAGAATCATACACAAAACAATTATAATCTTTTGCAGCATTTACAATCTCTACGTCAATGGGTCTAGGTCCGTAGTTCAAGTGGTTACCACTTATGTCAAAAATATTCAAGCAAAGTGGGCAAGTTAGAGAGACTGTCAGTCCAAATCTGTAAGATGTTTCTTGAGATAGTCACGCCCAGTTTTTATCCTGAAATTTTTCACACCAACAAGTATAGGCAGGTCGCAAAGATGGAGATAAAACAATACGGAACTTCAAGTCTTCCCAGTTATAGAATTGGGAATTAGTTTCACGATGATGGACCTGAAATCTAATTCTCTTAATGTCATGATAGCTCTTGCTCTTGCTTCCGAGAACTTTTATAAACGAGTTTGCTTTTTTATCATTCAAATAAGCTCAAGTTATTTAAAATTTGCTTTTCTTACATTTTAATGTTTAAAAAAATCTAAGAACGGAATCTGTTTGTTTTATTTTAAAACTGAAGAAATAGTTTTCTTTTTGATATTAAAAATTTTATTGGTTACTTTATATATAAATAAATCCCCTTAAAAACATAGGAATCATTGGAAAATAAGCTTCTGAATACTGTAATCCCGTTTTTGTTCTTCGAATCTTTTTACATATTATTTTAATGCACCCCAATTTTTTTTTTTATTCTTTTCTTACATTTTAATTTTTTTTTTATATCTAAAAACTCAATTCTTCATATTAATACTTCCCAATTACTTTATGTATAAATCAATTTCCTTATAGAATTTATACAATCATAAGCAAATATATTATTAATCACTTTAAATTAGAATCTCATTGCCACAAACATTTTATTCTCACATAGTTTAAATATAAAACTTATTGCCAGTTACTTGATTAATATTGGTCTACATTCTTTTTAGAGACGTCTGACAATTACTTTCTCTCTATATATAGACATTTTTTCATCTACTTTTAAAATTGAAGTATCCTTTTCAGGTTAATATTAAATGTGTGTGATTTTTTCCGCATATCGCAGATTATTAAACAGCAATTTCTCAATCTGTATATAGCTTTAATCGTTTGTTATGTATTTTTAACACTGAACGCATTTTCTTTTTTTCCATTTTAATGTTATTTTACATTTAGTTTCCTTTCAATTCAAAATTTTAAGACATGAAACATTCTATTTTACAAATAGAGAAACCATTTCCGTTTTAATAACAGAGTAGATCTGGCAGTTTAAAGAGGGCGAAGGATCAATCCACTGGCGGCTTCGTTGCAGCCACTGTTTCAAAACACGAGGAGACTCGATGGCGTTTGTGATGTTCAGCCTCTAGCCTCCTGAGATGTGACTTGGTGGGAGTTTTCCGGGTTCCCCCCCGATACGTTAAATAAGGGGCTGTTCCTCTTAAAAGTCTACCGGGAAGGCAATGTCCTGTTTCTTCAACGACACGAAGCGAAATTATCTGTCTAAGGGTATATCATCTATCTATATCATCTATCTCCATCACAATAGAAACTGCATCGTCTTTTCCTCCTTCCATAAGACCACACGAGCTCATGAACTTGGTCTAGAGTTTGCTGTCGACCAAGTGGGAAAAGAAACAACAACAACAAAGATTTATTTGTTATTATTTCAATGTAAATAGCGTGTAATGTTTATAAGTCATAATTAAATATTAATATGAAATATGTTGACAAATAGAATAATTTTTTACCGAGTACATTCTTCTATTTTTACAATAAATAAAATAAATGCTAAATTTTTATTGAAAATTACATTTTATAAACTTAAATTTATAATATAAATAAATAATCAGTTAAAACTATTTACATATAATTAATTCGTTATAACATTGTATTGGACAAACTAACAAATATCGAAATATATATTTATCATATAAAACGATTTTCTTATATTTGAAAATGTTTCTACAAATTTAAAGCAATTTATTAAATATACATTCCTAATTTGACAAAAACCAAATTTTTCAAAAGATTAATTGTTAAAACTACTATATTTTTCAATCTATTCTACTTTCCAGATTTTAATAATTACGTTGGATTCTAAATTACTATGATCGAAAGAACATCGTAAAATAAGCAAACTTATCTGCATACTAAAGATTTCTCGATTTCATTTCTAAAACCAATTTACTTAAAAGCATTTCCAACAGATAAAAAAAAAATAAATAAAACGCTAAGTAAAGACTTCATGCACTGAAGTGAAGTCAGATATGTTTGCCGAGTGAAATTCCGCTGTTGGATTTGTTCCTATGGCAGTTCTATTTGTTTTACTCCAGATAAAATGTTGGTCTGGGATTGTGAGAGTGAGTATCAAGAAAAGCAATTAATAATAACGACATCCCTTTTTGATCTGTATCTGCCACTTTGTTCTCCAGAAAATCCCAAAACGTAGTTCTTGAGTTCCTAGATTTTTTATCTCTTTATACGCATTCCCTCTATGTATATAATACATATGTGTCGCGATACATATAATCAGGAAAAAAAGGAACGGGGAAAAGGATTTAGGCGGCAATTTGGAAAGGATTTTCCTTCCATCTGTAACAAAGTACTGACAAAGTTTTAGGAAATCGGAGGTGGGTTTTTTTTTTTCACTTTTTTTTTTTCATGCTTTTTTTGCTTTGTACTCAACAACTCATTTTAGTTCCCTTATATTTTTTGGTACAGGAAATTTATTATATATTTTTTTTTTTTCTGAATTGATATCAAGGGATATATATTAGAAGACCTCTAACACAAAATGACATTTGTAGAAAGAAACAAAACTTTTTTTGTTATCATATACGAATCTTGAACTTTGATTTTAGACAAAAAAGAAGCACACTTTTCAATGGAATATTTTTCTGATCTTTAAATTTATTTTCATATTTTATTAACAATATGTCTAAAAAAAAATGTTAGTTTTAAAAACGTTTATTTGTTATTAATAAATTCTAATATGAAATATGTTGATAAATAAAATCATTTTTATCAAGTATACATTCTTATATTTTTACAATAAACAAAAAAAATGTCAGCAATCATTTACTAAAAATTACATTTTTAAAATTACATTTATAATATAAATAAATAATCCAAACGGTTAAATTTATTTACATCATTTACTTCGCTATAAAATGTATTCAACAAACTTCAAAATCGAAATATATTTTTTTTTTTTTTTTTTATATTTAAAATGTTTCTATAATCATTTATAGCAATTTATTAAATACATATTCAATATTTGAACAAAACAAAATTTTTAAAAGATTAATTGTTAAAACTACTATATTTTTTATTTTTCAATATATTACAAAAAATTTTACTATTCGAAAATTTAATAATTACGTTGGTATTTAAATTACTATGATCGAAAGAACATCGTAAAATAAGCAAACTCGTCTGCATATACTAAAGATTTCTCGATTTTATTTCTAAAACCAATTTATCTAAAAGCGTCTCCAAAAGATAAAAAAAAAAAAAATAAAACGCTAAGTAAAGACTTCATGCACTGAAGTGAAGTCAGATATATTTGCCGAGTGAAATTCCGCTGTTGATTTGTTCCCGTGGCAGTTCTATTTGTTTTTCTCCAGATAAAATGTTGGCTTGGGATTGTAAAAGTGAGTATCAAGAAAAGCAATTAATAATAACGACATCCATTTTTGATCTGTATCTGCCACTCTGTTCTCCAGAAAATCCCAAAATGTAGTTCTTGAGTTCCTAGATTTTCTTTATCTCTTTATACGCATTCCTCTATGTATATAACATATGTGTCATACATATAATCAGGAAAAAAAAAGGAACGGGGAAAGGATTTAGGCGGCAATTTGGAAAGGATTTTCCTTCCATCTGTATCAAAGTACTGACAAAGATTTAGGAAATTGAGGTGGGTTTTTTTTTTCAGTTTTTTCATGCTTTTTTTTGTGCTTTGTACTCAACAACTGGTCTTAGTTCCAATTATATCTTTGGTACAAGAGGAATTTATTATATTTTTTTTTTTGTGCTGAATTGATATCAAGGGAGATATATTAGAAGACCTCTAACACAAAAATGACATTTACAGAAAGAAACAAACTGATTTTTTTCTGTAATCGCATATGAATCTGGAACTATGGTTTAAGACAAAAAAAGAAGCACATTTTCAATTGAATATTTTTCTGACCATTAAATTTATTTTCATATTTTATTAACAAGAATAACTAAAAAATGTTAGTTTTAAAAATGTTTATTTGTTATTAAAAATACTAATATGAAATATGTTGATAAATAAAATCATTTTTAACAAGTATACATTCTTATGTTTTTACAATAAATAAAAAATGATAGTAAGCATTTACTAAAAATTTCACTTTTTTTTAAAATTACATTTGTAATAAACAAAAAATAATCGAAAGGTTAAAATTATTTACATTATTTACTTCGCTAAAAAAATTGAATTCGACAAAGTTTCAAAAAATCAAAATATATTTTTTTTATATTTAAAAATGTTTCTATAAATTAATAGCAATTTATAAAAATACATATTCACAATTTGAACAAAATAAAATTTCTTAAAATATTAATTGTTAAAACTTCTATACTTCTATATTTTTGAATATATTGCAGAAAAACTTACTTTTCGAAAATTTAATAATTACGTTGGATTCTAAATTACTATGATCAAAAGAACATCGTAAAATAAGCAAAACTTCTCTGCATACTAAAGATTTCTCGATTTTATTTCTAAAACCAATTTACTTAAAAGCGTTTCCAAAAGATAAAAAAAAATAAAATGCTAAGTAAAGACTTCATGCACTGAAGTGAAGTCAGATATGTTTGCCGAGTGAAATTCCCGCTGTTGGATTTGTTCCTCATGGCAGTTCTATTTGTTTTACCAGATAAAATGTTGGTCTGGGATTGTAAAAGTGAGTATCAAGAAAAAGCAATTAATAATAACGACATCCCTTTTGATCTGTATCTGCCACTTTGTTCTCCAGGAAAATCCCAAAACGTAGTTCTTGAGTTCCTAGATTTTCTTTATCTCTTTATACGCATTCCTCTATGTATATAATACATATGTGTCGCGATACATATAATCAGGAAAAAAATGCGAACGGGAAAGGATTTAGGCGGCAATTTGGAAAGGATTTTCCTTCCATCTGTATCAGAGTACTGACAAAGATTTAGGAAATCGGAGGTGGGTTTCTTTTTTTTTTTTTTTTTTTTCATACTTTTTTTTTGTACATTGTACTCAACAACTCATCTTAGTTCCACTTATATCTTTGGTACAGCAGTGAATTTATTATAGTTTTTTTCTCCTGGAATTGATATCAAGGAGATATATTAGAAGACCTCTAACACAAAAATGGCATTTGTAGAAAGGAACAAAACTGATTTTTTTGTTATGGTATACGAATCTTAAACTATGATTTTAGACAAAAAAGTGCCATTTTTTTACTGTAATATTTTTCTGATCTTTAAATTTATTTCCATATTTTAAAAACATGAATATCTAAAAACAAATGTCAGTTTCAAAATTAATATATGTGAGAAAAATAAATTTTCAGTCCTTTGTTTCTTACACTTTAACGCCATAGAATTTTGTTTTGATGTATTAAAAAAATTGTTTTTTCTATATAGAATTCTAAATCTTCCTTTGATGCTCTTAACTTTTTTCATAATTCACCAAAATTCTGATATTCCATTCTTATGTTCAACCATCTTTTGAGTGGAAAATTGGCAAACTGCCAAATCGGAAGGATTCAAGCAAAATAGCATAATAAAAGTTATTTTTAAGCAAGGCTTTAATTGAAAAATATTTTCTTTGTCCTTGGAAGAATTACGAATGTATTTTGAATTATACTGTATAAGTACAAATATATAACATCAAATTCATTGTTTGGATTATACTATTAGAAATCGAAGAATTTATTTATGAGAGGAATAACATTCTACATTAAAATTTAAAATTATATTGAATGCTTGGCACATATTTATAATTTGCCTAATAAATTGTCTAGTGGTTCTTTAAATGTAAGATTTTATAAATTTTATGATTTAAGGAATATTTTTTGATATACTGAATATATCTTGGATATAGCATTAGGCAGAGGTTCAATCCGCTGACTGTTGTAGACACTGTTTGAATAAAAGAGGAAACTCGATAGCATTGTAATGTTCAGCCTCTTGCCTCGTTAGTCGAACTACTACTACACCACACCAACATCACTGTGCCTAGAGCTGAGTTGTCCCTGTACAGTTTGGGAATGATGTTGGCGAGAAGTCTGATTGTGCTCCGTGAAGCTCTACAGTATTTGAGACAAAGGACCTACGGTTTAAAGTGGATTCCTAACTGCTACAAATATCCATGTCACAGTCGGGACTCGAGCCTTGGCACCGAGCACCAGAGCACTAGCCACTCGGTCATTCAGGCCCCTCGTTAGTCGGATTACCTGATAAGAGCTTTCCACGGTTTTCCATACGATACGAAAACGCGGGGTAGTTAACCCTAAATGTTCCCCTGGAAGGCACCACCCTTCTTCAGCGTCACTAAGTCTATGAATGTACCTATGGATGCTCCATCACAATAGACGATACCACCTCTTTCCATGATGGATATGACAACAACAGTTACCATAGTTACCAATCTTAGTTAAGCATTGTTATCAATGTAACAGTTACCTATGTAATCAATCTCAGTTAACCATAGTTACCAATGCTAATTAACCATAGTTACCAATGCTAATTAACCATAGTTACTAATGTCAGTTAACCATATAACTAAATTATACATATTAATTATTCATACATTAATTACATTATACAATTACTAATAAATCATAAATTAATTACATTATATACCTATTAATTAATCATACATTAATTGCATTATACACCTACTAATTAATCACAAATTAATTACATTATACCAAAGGTCATAAAATATTTTCATTTCGCAATCCTCCATTGGTCGTTATCGTTTATTGGCATTTATTGACTTATACTTTTGACTGAAATGTTAAAACTACATACAGAATGAGTTTGAAATGAATATTCTATAAACACTTTAAGCCTTTAAGACATCAACATAACTCCCTCCCCTATCAAAATACAGCCTGATATTTACCTTGTAAAGTATTTTTGCGCCTTTCGAGTAATGAGAAATACAGTTCCAGTTAACTTGGAGAGCGTTTCGAAAAGAAGTGAGACGAAGAAGTTTTCAATTCGAAGTCAGTGGGCAGAAAATAATCTCCTCAAGCTGGTGCTACATCAAAGAATCTTTCATTTTGATTAGTTGTCGGCTAGATGCCCCAGAGTTTGCTGACGAGATAAGGAGGACTTCTTCAGAAATTTTATTACCCCGATATTAATCTTTTAACACTTCCTCCTTTGGTGCAATCCAAGATGGAGTCCTTAAATCTTCAGATGGAAATAAATGATGAGGAACGTATTATTTGGCGTTCTATTGAATTACGTATATTTTTCATCCAAAAAGAAAGTGTTCTGAGTGGGAAACGATGAGAAATTTTTTTTTATTTAAATAATTTTAAAACAATGAGTTGTATAGATTTAAGATTTACTTAAATGACTCCAAATGTCAAGAACTAATGAATGAACATTTTCACCATGGTACTAAAATTGTTATAACATTCAAAATTATTTGTAAGAATAACAAATACTCAGTCTTAATGGATGAGCTAATTCAGAGGAAATGCCAAGAACTAATGGATGAAACACACTACACTATAGGAGTATAAAATTGCTGTAATATTCAATATTATTTATATAAATGATACCAAGAACTAATGGATGAAGGTTTTCACCATGTTACTAAAATTGTTATAACATTAAATATTATTTATATAAATGGCAGTTGTCAAGAACTAATGGATGAAGATTTTCACCTTGGTTTAAAATTGTTGTAACATTCAATATTATTTGTATAAATGACTGTCGTCAAGAACTAATAGATGAAACTTTTCACCATCGTATTAAAATTCTTATAACAGTCAATATTATGTTGTGGTAAAATTTAGAAATGGTTTTTTTTACATGAAGTATAAAATTTCCTTTTTAGAAACAATACACCTAAAATAAAACATATTTTATGCTAAAGGAAGTCTTTTAATTGACATAAATTGCTTCAATTTTTTAAAATTTATAAATGCCATATAAGACAAAAAGAATCATCTGAATCTAGTATAGGGTTAGTTTTCAAATGTGGTCATAACTTTACTTTTAAAAAGAAACACTAATAAAACTTAATGATTAAAAATTCCAGTTATAATTTCTCCTTTTATATTATTTTCTAATATTTTAACTATTGCGTGCATTTTTAAAACTTATTCTAAAACGAAATCAATTATCATTTAGATTTAATTTTCGAATATTGAATTAAAATTTCGTCATATCTGGTTATCGTCAATAATCAAAATGCTGCTTTAAGTTGTTTTTCTTTTAATAAAAAAACAAGTTTTTTTTTTAAATGCTTTTCTTATTTGCTAATTACTTTCACCCTCTATTTGCTAACATTGTTTTTTTTTTCCTTTTGAGCAAGATGAAATTTTTAATGAATATATTTATTTAAGATGTTTTTAACTATTATATGAATTTCTTTAGTTTAATTTCTTAGCAACATGTAAATTTCAAATTTTACCTCTCGTTTCATTTAATTTTTTTTTTTTTGAGCCTCTGAAGCTTCTGAGTAATTTATTGATAATTGAATAAACTAGCTTTGAAATGTATATGAATTTAAAGCATCTTTGCATTAAAAAATTCTTAAGGAAAAACTAGTACACTATTGGGGAATATCACTTAATAATTATGTATTATTATATTTTAAGGGCTTATCATTATTTAATATTATTGTTTTGGGAGACAAGAGAAAAATGTCTTCAATAAAGTCAATTAAAAACTCGACATGCTATTTTCCGACTGATTTAATTTTTCCTTTGAATTACATTAGCTTTTGGTCTTCATCTGCAGGAAATTTAACAACTCTAACCTTGGTTGCATTTTTGAGATTTCTATCTCATTTTGATTGGTACTTTGTAAAGCAATACAAAATCAATGGTATTTGGTAAAACAGTTTGGTACAAATCAATGGTATTTTGGTACTTTGGTTAAAAACAGTTTGGTACTTTGGTTAAACAACACACTTGGTACTTTGGTTAAACAACACACTTGGTACTTTGGTACTTTGGTTAAACAACACACTTTGTACTTGTTAAACAATACACTTGATACTTTTGTACTTTAAAAACAATACAAAAATCAATTATAATGCAAAACGAGAGAAATAATGAGACGTGAAGTTATCCAAAGTAATGGCGGATAGAAGTGAGAAAAAAAAAACGACAGCCCAGAATGTCACCTCTTATAATGATGCTACAAGATAAAAGGAGGGAACGATTAATACCTTATCTCTCGGTGGATACACTCCACACATATAGTAGTAATAAAATAGAGCCCTCATTGGAGTTGCCAATTTGGGGCAAACATAATCCTTACGTGATTATACACCTCACTTGATTTTTACAATCGCTATTGTCCCCAGTCAGGGGTGATGTGATGACTGGTCACTTTTACAATCACGCTGCCATTAATTTATACTGAACTGGTCATTTTGTTTACCTGCGTTACTGATGAAAAATGAAAAAATGAAAATTAGTAATTATAAAAAATAATAATTGGAAAACTACAATGTCTTTAGATAAAATTCCTTGATGTCATAAAAAACTGTGATATATATATTTTTTTTATAATTCGAATAACTTTTTAAAGGAAATGGAATATTGGCTTATTGTCGTTTGTAGAAGGAGAATTAAGCCAATTAAAAACTTACCTTGCCATTTTTCAAGGAAATTAATTTCTCCTTTGAATTGCATCATTTTAATCATGCAAATCATTTTAATTTTTGGTCTTCATCTGCAGGAAATTTAAAAACTACAACCTTGATTACAATTTTAAGATTTCTATCTCATTTTGACACACATTTTCGGTACTTTTTTTAGTAATTTATTTTGGTGTTTTTTAAACAATGCACAAATCAATTATACTCCAAAACAAGAAAAATAATTAGATAGGAGATCCTATCGAATAGAAATGGGAAAATAAAACCGCGTCCAAGTAGGGTCACCTCTGATAATGGGTCACAAGAAAAAAAGGGAGGAATAGCAAAGGCTTTAGCTCTCTGTGGTTACACTTCAACCATATAGTAGTAATAAAATAGAGCACTTATTGGAATTGCCAATTTGGGGCAAACATAATCCTTACGTGATTATATGCCTCACTTGACTTTTACAATCACCATTGACCACTGATAGGAGTGATGTGATGACTGGTCACTTTCCTGATCACGCTGCTATTAATTTGTACTGAATTGGTTACAGAGAAAAAAATGACCAATAGAAGAAGAAAGGAGAAAAAATGTTTTCATAAATGCAAATTAAAAACCTACCCTGCTGCTTATATATATTTTGTTATAATTGCTTACACTGTGGAATATACTAGACTAATTTAGAATGATACTATTGAATCTTTACTATTGAACATTACTAGCTGTAAATAAAGATAAGAAATTTCCCAAAAAATAATTAAAAATTAAATATTCCTTTATATAAACTTTATTGTTCTGTTAAATTTTATACAAAATTTTCAGAATTAAAAACAAGTAACATTTCTTATATCTTAGTAAGCACAAAGTTATATAAACGTATGATTCGAGAAGAATAATTTCAAATTTTTCTCAGAATTTAGAATGAGTTCATAACATGTTTACATTCTTAAAATAAAATAAAATATTTTGTTATAATAGCTTACACTGTGAAATATACCATACACATTTAGAATGAGGTTTAGACAACTATTTTATGATTTATTAGTTCAATATATGCAGTGATACTCATAGCTTGGAGATTTTTGCCAACAATCTTTACTGTTGAGCAATACTAGCTGAAAATAAATATAGATCTATTTTTTCTAAATATTTAGCATTTATATTCGTTTAATAAATTTCTTAAGCAATATTTTCCCTCAAAATAATTAAAAAATAAAATATTAATTTATATGAAAATTTTGTAATGTTTAATTATACAAAATTATACTTATACACAAAGTAAAATTTTTAGTATCTTAGTAAGCACATATTTATATAAATATGTGGCTTTAGAAGAATTTCATGCATTCCTGAGAATTCAGAAGCTCTTCGTAACATGTTTACGTCTTCTAAATAAATGCGCTCGGTGAAGAGAAGCCCAGGGGCGACTCTATTGTGAAAAGAACGGAAGATATTTGCTCCAACTTTCTATTCCTTTAGAATAGGGGGTGCTCTCTATTTTATTACTATTCTATGCTTCTAACTGACTCTTTTGGGGACATCACTGCAAAAGTTATATCTGCTGCAACTTTTCATGAAGCATTTAGCATCTTCAATAGGGTACGTCAATCACTAGCTAGACGTATACAGGTTTGTATTGAAGTAGGTGGTGACACATTTAAATGCTTACTGTAATTGTTAGGCAAATATATTTGTATTTTCTCTTTCTCACCATTTTTTGGTACTTTTAATTTCTGATCTCACACCGTTAAACAAAAAATGCCTCTTTTATGTGTATTTCAAAATTGGTCTATGGACTCATGGACTCCATGAATTTACTAATAGCTTATAAATATATAAGGATCCACAATGTTTTCCCGAAACAAAATATATCCAATGGGGAAGGGTTCAAGGTTGATAGACCTCTATTCAAGTACGGGTAAACCCGTACGTTAGGCTTTGGACTTTGTAAGTTCCTTTCAAGGACGGGTTGGGTCATATGTTAGATTTTGGACTTTGCACGTTGTTTTTCGGCCGAATGGAACTTCCTGAATTTCTGGAACCGATAATGAGAGATAGTGAAAGACAAAAGGGAGTGTGCGGAGTCGATTGAAGAATTCCAGGCAGTACGGACGATACAAAGACCCTTAAAAAACATGTGTTAAAAACGGTTTTGTAAATAATTGTTATACAATTGTGTTTCGTGTGGTATGTGTTGCAGTTGTGCAGTGCTATCTTAGCAAATTTTAAAAAATATGGTAGCTAAACATCGCGTCATTATTCTGAGAAATAATTTCATTCCTATCCATGAGTAGTATCATTACTATCCACAGAATCAAGATAACACGCATATCCGGTCCTAATTTCTACCAATATCCTGTTACATTTTAAACTATTGTTGTTTGTGATGCGCAGGTAAAAACAGTCTGACTCTAAATAAGAAACTATCTGTCACAATATTGATCAAATCTATTTACTTTTCAATGCAGTCACTGTAGGTCATCCCGCCAGTAAAAATCGGTCCCTTTTACATGCCAGATAGAATGCATGCATAGCTCCAACCATAAGTAGAACTTGTGACAACAATATTGAAAACATTTAATGCAAAATTTCCTTTTCTAACCTTATTTATGTCTACATACAACAAAAATTAATTTATTTTTAATAATATAACTAAATGTCAAAAATTTAAATACCGTTTTATATTTTTATGTTGTAGTTTTATAGCTAATTGGGTAGCGCTTCGGCCGTTGGTATCACTGTCTTCAGGTTCTAATACTGGACATTACATGGATGTTTGTTCGTTGTTTGGAATACACGTTAAACTATTTGTCCCCGTCTAATTAGCCCAAAGTGTGCAGGAAATTATCCTAGGGAGACAAACTAAACTAAACTATATTTTTATTTTTTAAAGTGACTCATTTATATATTTTCTTGTTATGTAATAAGTTTTATTACCATCTGAATAAGGAAAAAAGTTCTTAAATTTCAAAAATGCTATGTTTATATGATTGTATTGTATTGTTGAATATACACAAATGTAACAGTGTCTTATAATGTAACTAGTAGTTTGAAAACAATTTTCATACCTGTAAAGTTTGTAGTTTGTTTTAGCAATACAATATTTTCCTCTTTCAACATGTTCCTACATCTATGTTTCAAAGATTACCTTAATTCCTGCAAAAAATTCCTACTTTTGTTTCAGAAGAATAGGTCGAGACAAATTCCAATCTTCCCTGGCCACAACGTGAGTCATTCCAAGTTTCTGTGGAAATCGTGTATCCAATCTTCTAAAGAATTTTGCATGCTCTGTTGCATCCTGCTTTTATGCATTCTATTCACCTACGCCCAACTCCACCGCACAACACACTTTGATCTTCTAACTGCTAAATTATGCGAATTCAGATAGCGTTGGACTCCTCCGGGATTTCTCCTTTCGTTACTCGTCGCCATTTTGGAATTCTTCGAGAAATGTTTTAGAATCTCGCTAAAAGCAAAATAAGTACACAGTTTCAAGTGAATTCTTTTGCAGTTTTCTGTAATAGGATTATATTGCCAAAGTATATGTTAGTGTCTTTGAAATAAATTAGATGCATTAATGATGTACACGAGTGTTTATTTCCCTTTAAATGTAGCCTAAAGCAGCCGAATTTTGTAAAGACATCTTTAAGAAAAAGGGACATTACAGAATTGGTTATCTTTGTCTAGTTAGTACCATTTTAAAATATGATGCAAAATATGATTCGACAATATAATATAATTTTAAATAAGATTCGATAGTATATTTTGTTATTGAGATAGCTGAAGCATACACCCTCATCATATGAAACAATTATTTTTATTACCATATGAGAAGATTATATGTGAAGATTTAGCTATCACAATGACTGATAATATGGCAATTGTTTTTAAGAGAAACATTATCAATTATCAGCTGAATTTTAACGGCAATCTTTAAAAACAATATTACAGATTTGATTATCTTTGCCTAATTAGTAACATTTTAAATCATTATACAAAATATGATTCAGTAATATATTACGATTTAAAATAAGATTCAATATTATATTTTGTGATTGAGATAGGGGGATCATATACCCTCATATTATAAAACAATCCTCATCATATAAACGATTATTTTTTATATCATATAACAAGATTATACGTGAAAATTCAGCTAATGCTGAGACTGATCATATGACAATTTGTTATGTTTATTCTAGTTTAAACATTAAATATAATATAATGTGAGAACTGATTTAAAGTGTCATGACATTCTGAAGGAATGATAAATTTAATCATGATACAACTTAGTTAATTTTTCACAGTTTTAACATGAGAAATTAATTGCATAAAGATACAAACCATATTGTCGTGCATATTGTATTTAATTAGTTTTGTATTACTAATGGATACGGTTTGTATTACATATATACTTTCATAATGGAATAATTTAAGGTAAATCGAATACTTTCTGTCCATTACAGATTTCAGTATTCAAATTTAATACTGCTTAAAATAGCTTTTTAAGAATGCACAGAAGAATGACTCAAATTTATTTTTAAAATATCTGTTCAAATATATATTGAAATTGTTTTCTGATATTTACCTCATGACACTGCTTCATTTGCTCATTTGCTACAACTGCTAAAAATAGATAAATCTCCACCAAGTGAAATTTCTAACATGTAAAGAAAGTAATCTTCTTAAGAAAACAGTTAAAATTTAAAGTTAATTTAAATCAGTTAAATCAATCAGTCAATCTCAATAATAAACCTTAATCAAATTTAATCTGTTAAACAGTTAAATGAAACGATTTAATATTGAATATGAAAAACTATTTATGATTTTCCTTAAGCCATTATGAATGTGATAAAATATATTGCTGAAGTGAATCATAGTTTAAAAATGGTACTTAACAAGGCAACATAACCAAGCCCATGATTTGCTCTTTTGAATATTATCTTTAAAATTTTAATATCTAACGCAGTTAATTTTCGATGCTTTAAAGATGCAAAAAAAGATGTGAATCATATTTTAAAGAAAAATATCTTATAAACCACATTGTTAATATAGCCTACTTTAAGTAAAAAGTCGCGAATAGGTTTTTCTGCTATTTTTTTTCTATGAAAGCATATTGTAGAGTTATAACTGGCATTAAATTTACAGTCGTGTATTCTACCATATTATGTAGTTTAAATATCCTCAGACATTCGCAGATACTAATGACTACAAATGCCAAACTATGTAATCACGTTTTTTTCCTGGACTCACATTTGTAGGAAAAATATCTCATAAACCACAAACTGTTAATTTAAAGGTAGTGGTAAAGCAATAATGACAATAAGATATCCTCCAATGACAAATAAATAAAAATATAATAACATAATAATAATTTTCATGCAGGGACTTTTAATCATTATTCAGATCAAGAAATTTTAATTAATAAAATAATAAATGTTTGAAGTGTAGTTGTAGTTGTTCTTTAAATAAAATAAAAACTCCCTTAATTTCATTATTTACATATAATTAGTGTTTCAAAAATATAATTATATAAAATTTTTAATGTTTTAAGGTAATTTATTTTATCTGCTTTCATAGTAGTGATGATCCAACATCCGTTTTGTAAGTTAGACAGCCTACTCTAACTGAAAATAGGTTTAAATAGGAAAATAGATTTTTCTGATTGTAGAATTATAACTGTCATTAAATTTAGACTCGTTGCTTGTGTGTTCTACGATATTGCGTAGTTTAAATATCATCAGACTTTCGCAGACACTAATGACTACAAATGCCAAACCATGTAATCACGCTTTTAGTACATTAATCAATTGATTGGCCACACGCTGACGCTTAATAGACAAATACCAATACTGAAAGTGGTTTAACTATGATATCAAATTTCCTATCACGAACAAGCACTGTAGGTATTCATTATCATCGATTTACTCGCAGCAAGATTTGGTTAATTAAAGAGATGCTTACTAGACTGCAGCTATGAAGTTATTAAAACCAAGATTTCCTGGAACCCATAATCAATATATTTCATGGCCTTTAAATTATAATGATATACATCAAATAAATAAGTTCAATTAGAATTTGTTTTAGAAAATGTATTGTGTAAATGGTACTTAATTCGTTGTTTCGCTAAGAGTCCATTATAGTGATGATTAATAAAATGACATATTGTTACTTTAAATATGCAAACCTAATCGTTCTATGGGGACTAATTGCTGAGTGATAAGCGTTGTGGCGTTCAGCACCACAGGATTCGAGTCCCAACGATGCCATGGATATTTGTAGTGTTTCAGAATCCATTTAGAGCAGTAGGTCCCGGTCTAATGTGACTGCAAGAGCATAGGGCTAACAACCCTAACCGTTTAAAAAGAAACAAAAAAAAAATATCATGTTTCGGAATCTGGCAGAAGGCCTTGACCTACAATGAGGCTGTCAGGCCATTGAAGAAGAAGACGAATAGCGACGGATACGAAAACAAATAAATAAATTTTATAGGCTTACATAAGTCTATATAAGAATTATCCTTATAAGCGATCAATGCAAAGCAGAAAATTAAACAATAATTCCAAATAAATGGATAATTTTCAGCATTAGTTTGTGCGCTTCTATTAGATCAGGAATGAGAGTTAATAATAAAGATAAAATTAAACATTTTTTAAATATAAATTTCTAACATATAAAGAAGGTGTAATTATCAATCTATAATGTGTACATACATAATTTTATAAAAACTATAGTTATCAATATTCTCTAGTGCATCGTAACACTGCAATAAATTATGTGACGTATTTAATTACATTTTAAAGCAGCATTTTAAAAATTTCGTTATATATATATATATTTTTCTTTATATATTTATATAATAAATTTTAGGTTTAATCTGGTAATGAATATCAGTCAAAATTTAAATTAACAAATTATTTAAAATACCACAAATTAAATTTCATAATATTTCACTTTTAAATTACCTTTGCACGACCTACTATTTATCACCAGTAAAAACTTAAAAAATACAAGATTAATTTTATCCATTTTTATTTTAAGGAAAGTGCAAGCTTTTAATATTTTTATTAACGCAATGTCTCACTTTCGGTAACTATAATGCTATACTGCTGCAAGGAATAAATATCGCTTCTCACATTATGGCCATCATTTGACGATAGATACAAGGCATAAAATTGAATCACTGCTAAGCAGGTGGTAAATTCCCATAGGCCTTATGGTGCCAGGGATAGTAATACATTACTTAAAATGACTGTTTGTGTAGCTAAATGGCAGTTAAACACAAGCAGTAAACACTTCAGCTATGATCTTCGATTCTGCAGTCTTTAGATTATAAATACGAGCCATAATAGGTAAATTATTTGAATATTTTACACAATACAAATTTTATTATAAAATATACCATTTATGTATCTGATATATAACATTATACATATTATAAACATAAAACTGTATATATCTACAACATTACACGCATTATAAACTGAAAATTGTGTATCTTATCTACAAAATTATACACTTTATAAGCTTAAAACTGCATATTTTATTCACAAAATTATACACCTTATAAGCTTAAAACTGTTTATTTGATCTACAAAATTACACTCGTTATAAGCATATATGTTTTATATAACAGGATATAGAAGATTCTGATTTCATTTCAACTCACTTTAATAATCAATATAGAAGATTTATTTATTATATCACACTAATAATCAAAAAATTGATTTATGTATATCATCCTGATATATAAAATTATGCATATTATAAACATAAAAATATATATCTTATCTACAAAATTGCACGATTTATATACTTAAAACTGTTTATCTTATCTACAAAAATGTACATATTATAAGCTTAAAACTGTATATCTTATCTAGAAATTACACGCATTATAAACTTAAAATTATCGCCATTTGCTCAGTTTCAGTGAAATTATAATTTTATTTTTTAATAAATTTCAATTAAGAGAAATGGCAGCAGGAATGTTAAACAAATTGAGAGAAAGATTCCAAAACAATTTCTCAGCAGAATAACTTTAATTCTATCAGAAAGACTATAGAAATTTTTATATACTTAAATACTAAATAGCATTTTGGATTGGAGATATTTTAATATCATTAATAAATTCAGTTTTGCTGCAGTACCAAAATTATAGTATTAAAAGGAAACAAATCTAGAAAAAAATTTATTTTTTTCCAGAGCCTTAAATTGCATAACTTGACAATACAGATAGATACGTGTATGAAACTAATATGTTGACGAGTAATTTCGTTTTACATATTAAGTGTTTTATGTAATATGAAGTATAAAAATTCAATTATATTTACAAATAATGAAATATTTTTAAAACTTTAAAATAAATTTCAAAGAGTAAGTTAAATTGAATTTCTAATTGTAAGACTTACCATTAATCTATTTGGGATATACGCATACATACATTTTTACAAATATTTATATAACAACAAAGAAGTATTACAATCTACAATTAATTATCATATTCAGAGATAAAAATCATTCTAAGAGATACAATTAAGTTATATTGGAGTATACACATTTACATAGAATACATAGAAGTTGTACATACATGCATATTTACAAGAACATCTATAACAATAACGGTACAGCAGTATTAAAATCTGTAAATAAACAGCAAATTCAGAGATTAAAATCATTCTAAAAATATAGTATACAGGAGAATGCACGTTTACATGCATACATAGAATATATTGAATTGTATATACATGAATATATAGAAGTGTATCTATAACAATAACGCAGTATTACAATATGCTAATAAATAGCAAATTCAGAGATAAAATCATTCTAAGAGATACAATTAAGTTTTATTGGACATGCATATTTACATACATACCTAAAATACATAGAAATATAACATAGAAAACTTGCATTGCATAAATAGAAATGCATATATAACAACAACGCCATATTGCAATCTGCAATGAAATATTAATTCAGAGAGGAAACACATTCTAAGAGTTACAAATAAGTTATATTGGAGCATACTCATGTAAATACATACATAGAATACATATATAACATGGATTACATGCATTGAATATATTGAAGTACATATACAATATTACAATCTGTAATTAAATAACTAATTCAGAGAGGAATATCATGCTTAGAGTTACAATTAAGTTATATTGGAACATATACATATACACAGAATACATGGAAGTAGAACATAGAATTAATGCATTGCATATATAAAGGCAATAACGCAATATTACAATCTGCAATGAAATGGCAAATAAGAAGATAAAAATAATTATTTTAGTTACAATGAAGTTATATTGGAGCACATACATTTACTTACATACATATAGAATGAACATAGAATGCATACATATATAAGAAGTACATATTAACAAAAAGCAATATTACAATCTAGAATTAAATAACTAATTCAGAGATAAATATTATTCTAAGAGTTACAATTAAATTATGCAATAGTTAACTTATAAGCAAATATTAAGTTATTCAACAGTAAATTCAGAGAAATAAAATATTTCAAATTTTTAATTTAAACTAGAACACATGGATATTTGGAACACATATACATCCATTCATTTCTACACACATGGAAGTATATATATATATATATACCAGCAGAGCAATATTTCGATCTGTAATTCCAATACCGGAATTCCTAAGCCTTTACAAAAATTTAATATATTTTACAAAATATAATATTCGCAGCTCTCTTCAACCAGCAATACATTTTCAGATAAATACTTAAAAGCAAAAGGCGACTGCTTTTCAGTCCCCAGTTTATCTCAGCAGATATAAATTTCATACGAAATTCTGCCCAGATCAAAAGAACACTTCAAATCCAATGCGAGAAAAGAATTCAACTGTAACTTTCACTCCCTTCCCCCCAAACACTTCCATTTTATTTCCAAGGCGTATTGTTAAAACTTGCTTACGCGGCAGATTTCTGAAGCGAGGGCGATAAGAAAGAACTCCTTCTGTGGATATCTCTTCGCAGATTCACCAACTGCTAGTGGCTTCACAAAAAAACTCCTACAGCCGAATAGAAGAGCATAAGCCTAAAAATTCCACCGCATTTAAACGTCCTGATTATTACGGCATCTCTGTGACAAATAAACATAAAATGTTTTGCCGAGAAACAAATAAAAGGGAAACTGCAAAATGGTGCTAGTAATAAGAAATATGCTGTGAAAATAAAAAACTGGATCTACAAAAAGCTTATAACAGCTTCTTCCCCCTCTATCCTCTCCCTCGTCTAAGAAAAAAAAAAAGGAAAAAATGTTCAAAAAAACTGAAAAAGAAAATGGCACAAAATCTGTGATTTTATATTCTGAGCAAGGTTTGTGGTTTGCTTGGGGAATCACAGTTATTTTCATCTTCTTCAATTCGGTGTATCCTTACAAGGAAGCAAAGTTTTGTTTCTTGTATATTTATATTCGAATTTGTGTATATATATGCTTGTATGTATGCTGCATTTATATGTCTTCTAGTACATGAATAAGTACTTTTCAGAAGATCAAATTGTTATTCCATTCATATTTCTTCTCTGTAAAAGAAGGAAGAAACTGTCACAAAAATGAAAAATGGTTCTAATATTTTATTTTCTGGGGAAATAATACCGCATAGGTTAGGTTATGTGTTTTGAATATTTTTAAAAATTTAATACAGATTTAGGAATTCTTATCTTATAATTCTGCAGATATGTTAAAATATTAAATTATTTCATTCTTTCTGAAGTAGAATATAGAATACTTTTACGGAATACTATAGAATAATTTTTCTGCTTTATTCCAGGAACTGTTGTTAAATACTTCTTCTTCATTGGTGCAATAGACCCATGGTGGACCAAGGCCTACTGCCTGCTGGCAGATTTGGATAGGAGATGTTTTCTTGTGTTGGATATATACCTTCTAGTGGCTTCACAAAAACTCGATAGCTGAATAGAAGAACATAAGCTAAAAATTCCACCGCATTTAAACGTCCTGATTATTACGGCATCTCTGTGACAAATAAACATAAAATGTTTTTGCCGAGAAACAAATAAAAGGAAACTGCAAAATGGCGCTAGTAATAAGAAATATGCTGTGAAAATAAAACTGGATCTACAAAAGCATAACAGCTTCTTCCTCTATCTCCTCCCCCTAAGAAAAAAGGGAAAATGTTCAAAAAACTGAAAAGAAAATGGCACAAAATCTGTGATTTTATATTCTGAGCAAGGTTTGTGGTTTGCTTGGGGAATCAGTTATTTTCATCTTCTTCAATTCCGTGTATCCTTACAAGGAAGCAAAGTTTTGTTTCTTGTATATTTATATTTGAATTTGTGTATATATATGCCCGTATGTATGCTGCATTTATATGTCTTCTGGTACATGAATAAGTATTTTTCAGAAGATCAAAACAGATCAAATTGTTATTCCATTCATATTTCTTCTCGGTAAAGGAAGGAAGAAACTGGCACAAAATGAAAAAAATAATGTTTCAAGCATATTTTGTTTTACTAAAATGAGAAATGATACCGCATAGGTTATATTATATATGTTTGAATATTTTTGAAATTTATTACAACATATTGATCTATATATTCTTATCTTATAATTCAGCTGATCTGTTAAAATATTAAATTATTTCATCCTTTCTGGAGTATACTGCAGAATAATTTTCCTGCTTTACATTCAATGAATGATTTATTAATTTAATATTTCTTCTTATCCATTGAAGCCCCAGCCCTTGGAGGACTTTCGTTTGATTCTATGAAAATTATTATGCAAGTATATAATATTATTCAATTAAATGTGGTGTTTTATTACATAAACTGTAATATATATGTAATAATCTATTCATATACAAATTCAAATACTTGTTTTAGTTCTTTAATTTCACAACAATGACATGATAGCCAAAGCCGTCCGACTACTGCAAGATTCTGAAACATGGGATGTTTTTTTTCTTTCTAAAGGGTATGGCTTTCAGTCCATCTCCCAACAGTCATATTAGACAGGGTGTAAAGTGGATTTCGAAGAACTAAAAAACATCCATGTCACCACCGAGATTCGAACGCGAAACCTGTAACGCTGAGCGCCAGTCACTCGGCCACGAGTTCCCCTTATGATTAAATTATTCTTCAATAGCTAAATAGTTACCAAATCCGTCTGCCAGATTCTGAAACATGAGATTTCTTTTTTTTTTACGAGTTAGGGTTGTCTTCCCGGCATTCTATAGTCATATTAGACTGGGACCTACTGTTTAAAGTGGATTTCAAACCACTACAAACGTCTTTGGAATCGCTTTTTGTGACTCGAGCCCTGTAGCACAGTATGCCAGAGTGATAGTCACTCGGCCATCAGGCCAAAAGTTAATATTATTTTACATTTTTTTATTTCACTTTTTTATAAACACCCTGTATTATGTGTTTTTGTTTAAAATACACCTATTTTATTAATGTATCTAATAAAAGTAAGCCTCCCTTAACAATTAGCAGCAACAGTTGGCTATCTACAAATAAATTGCTTGACAGCAGCTTTCGAGTTTACTGCATAAAATACGCAAATTTGGGATAAACAAGCTTATAAGTCTCATTCAACTTTTAGATGTGCAATTGTATAAATTCTATTTGAAACATGGAGGAAAGGGAACAGGACTTCGATGCAAAAATTATTATATAAAAATTCATATTAATTAAGATTTGCTGCAAAATTTCTAAGAAACTTTTCTTTGCTTATTAATAAACCTATTGGTTCATGTATTTAAACTTTTATCTCTATAAGAAACTAATTATTTTAATTATTTATGATTGGATCGATGTAGAAAATATTTATTTAATATATACTCTTCCTTTTTCAAACTGAGAACCAAGAAGAAGTACTGCGCAACCGCGTTGCCTCAGATGAGTTCAGTTTACAATCTCTCATCCCGAGAGGAAATATCTTTATTCATTTCCTTCTATTAGCTCACACTCTCCCTATATATATCTTGTTCAAATTTTCAATCGTTCATAAAATACTTCTTATTCTTCCACTCAAGTTCAAATGCATTTATTTTAACTTGTAGTGGATGACACTTGATGTTAATACAGTTTTTTTTCAAATATTAATTCAGTAATTAAATTTAATTAATTAATTTTAGTTTTTTTTTTTTAAATATAAGTTGCATATATTTACCAATAGATGGCGCCAGAGAAACTTTAAAAAAAAAATAATAAAAAATATTTATAAAGGACTTTCTGGAATAGAGTGAAAAAAAAAGTAGGAATTGACTTTATTTTTTTTTTATAATACTTGTTTTAGGCTTAGAAATGGAATCCTTCTACAAATCTTTAATTAAATGTATTTAAATGTGTTAAACATTGTTTATCTTTAATTGCATGTATATGTGGTGTTTGTGCGCGTGTAAATAAAGCAATGTGTTCTCAAACCAACCACGCCCAGATCCAGCTGCACAAACATCCGATACTAAAAATCTTTTATTTTTCCACTTTTTTTATTTTGGTATCCATTGGAATATAAAAGTATATTCTTATTTCGCTTCTTTTACTGCGCACAAATATTCCGTCTTACTTTTTGAGTTTTACAACTTTATGGCACTATCATTGGATGGTGTTCAATGTTTTTTATTTCCAATGGCAAGGAAAGTACAAGAAGAATAAAAATAGTAATATTAACAAAAATAACAAGGAAAAAAATACAAAAGAATGAACGTCCAGAAAATGCAAAGATGACCCGAAGTCAGTGCCTTAAGAATTCTCTCGCACCCCAGTAAAAGCGCTGTCCCTGATTCGCCGTCAAGTACCGTACATCGTTGGAGGTGGTCTCTGTTCATTGGGTCTGTTGAACCACATTGGGGGCAACCTGGGTTCGAAAAGATTTTAATGCGATGGAGATGTTCTGCTAGACAGTCATGACCAGTCAGAAGGCGGAACTGGGCGACAGCATGCCGTCGAAGATTGCTGGGTATTGCTGAAAGATCTTCAGCTCTCCAACGCTTTGATTTAATCTCATCTTGAATTTGTAACTTGTGGTTTTTAGTCATTATTTGTTTGATATAAAGTTTTATAGAAGGGAATGACAATGACAAAGATCTCATTTGAAGTAGTTTTGAGCCTCTTTTTGTTAGACAATCGTCTTGTTCGTTCCCAAAAATGCCACAGTGGCTATGTAACCACTGAAGTACCACCCATTTCATGTGCAATGTCAGGGGCTTAAATTAGCTACAACCCTAAAAAAAAATAAACCGACGAGACTAAATAATGAAAATACGTATAATAATATAAAAAAGGGCATAGATAAATATACAGGGAGTAGATTTATTTGCCTTCTACTGTAAATAATGATGTTATCAAGATATCTTTTCTCTTATTTCTTCAGCTGCCATATTTGAAAAACAAAACCAAAAATACAAAAAACAATCAAAAACATGAATTTTCAGCAATCAGATGCAAAAACTAGTTTATATTTTTTTTCTTCACGTGCAACGACAGAAAAATGAATTTTAAAACATTTAAATCTTTTATAATTAATGATGAGTATCAACAGATGGCAAATATGTTATCAAGTAGAATGCTAAAAATAGCTAATCTATTTTGACTAATTTTTAACATAAATCAAAATTGACTATGTAATTAGGTTGTGAACAACAAATAAAATATTTAATTTAATAATAATTTTTTCACATTACAAATTAATATGAAAAAATTAATGTAATGCTATGTAACTTTGTATTTGTAACTGTGGAACTGCTATAAATTCTTTACGTTTCTAACATTTTAAATATAATAAGGACTAATAGTAATATTTATTTTCAATGTTTTCAATTATTGTAATTGTATATCACTTTTGTTTCTGTAATTGTTTAACTGCTATACATTTTTTAAGTTTATAACATTTCAAATATAATAAGGACAACAATAGTATTTATTTTAAATGTTTTCAGTTATTGTAATTGTATGTCACTTTGTTTTTGTTATTGTTGAACTGCTATAAAATCTTTACGTTTCTAATATTTTAAATATAATAATGATGACAGTATTATTTATTATCAATGTTTTCAATTTTTCATTGTAAATTTTATGTCACTTTGTTTCTATAATTGTTGAATTCCTATAAATTCTTTATGGTTTTAACATTTTATATATAATAAGGACAACAGTAATATTTATTTTCATTGCTTTCAAATATTGTAATTGTATGTCACTGTGTTTCTGTAATTGTTGAACTGATATAATTTCTTTACGTTTCTAATAAAATAAATATAACAAAGATAACAGTAATTTTTAGTTTCAAACATTTTAATTATTGTAATTGTATGTCACTTTGTTTCTGTAATTGTTAACTGCTATAAATTCTTTACGCTTCTAACAATTTAAATATAATAAGGACAGCAGTAATATTTAGGTTCAAAGTTTTTGTTCAATGTCTTCAATTATTGTTATTTTATGTGACTTTGTTTTTGTAATTATTGAATTGTTATAAATTCTTTACGTTTCTAACATTTTAAATATAATAAGGACAACAGTAATATTTATTTTCAGTGTTTTTGTACATCGTGTTTTTTCCAAATTTTATCATAATTTTAATATACACTCTTGAAATTTTTTATTAAGTAAGTAGTTTAAGGCTCTAACAGAAAATAAAAAATTTTACTCTTTAATCAAATTCTATAAGTATCTCTTTTTTAATTTATAATTTTTTTTCAAACAAAAAAAAAATAGATATCAAATGTCAAGAACATATTAAGAAGAAAATATCTAAAGGGTTTTTTTTCTCCTTGCATAGGATGCATTTATTTAATATCAACAAGCATATTACTTCTGAAAAATTTTATTTTCTGAAGAATCGCATATTTAAAATCAGAAAAATATTTTTTTCAGAATGATTTTTGATTAAATTTTGTTGATTTCTAAAAAAATAGTGATCTTACTTCATGCTCGATATTAAAAATTTTGAATACATTTTTTTTTTATTATTTGAAATTTCGTTTTTTATAGACATTAAAAAAGACTGGATTAAAAATGCTTCAATTTATTTTTATTTATTTTCTTAAAGACACTCTTATTAAAAAAAACCATATCTTCAGATATGTTCTTTTTATTAAATATTTTAGTGAAGATTTTTATAAAAAGAATGCTAATTTCAGGATAAATTTACAATTGTTTCTCATCAAATTAATATATATATATTGTAATTTATTATTTTATTGTATATTTATTTTGTTTAATTAATTTTTGAAACTTTTATTTCGGTTGAAGACTCTTAAAAAAAGTAGTAACTTTTTTTCGACAAGTAAACCGTGGATTATTCAATTCAATGCATTGCAATAAATACATTTTTCTAATTTTAATTATAATAAGTTGTTTGACTGTACTTTTTCAGAGGATTTTAATTTTTTTAAAGTTATTTTTTTACATTTACAAGTATGCATTTTATTTTTATTGTTATATTTGCCCGTGTAGCGTTAAATTATATTTACATGTAAGCGCGTGTAACTTAAGCGCGTGCGTCTTAAGTTAATGTTTTGTTAAGTTATATTCTTTGCACGTGTAGCATAAAATTATATTTACACGTGTAGCGTGTGTATTTTACACAAAATTGTTTATTATTATTATAAGAAAAATAAAAATGGCTGATTCCAGTAAAGTGTTGTAATTTACTTTTATTGCTGGGATTATTTTGTTTACAATTCGAAAGCATATGATTATCGAAAGCATAAACTTTATTTTGAAAGAGAGAGATAACGTAAAATTGTATGACTGTTAGTGACTTTCGTTTTTACGTTAAATTTATCTTAATATTAAATGCAATTTACGCACTGATTTCATAATTGAAAAGATAATTTGTTATAAGCATAGCATAATTAGCTAAATAATTTTGGCACAACCAGTATTCCAGAACTGCGGATAATATATAAATTATTTAAATTTAGAAACCTATTTTCTATACTATGAAATCTGAAATCATCTAGACATCGTTACAATCTTCCACTAATCTTTGGATAAAAATACATAAAAATTTAACAAATGTGTGCTCCTTTTTAACATGGAACAGCTAATTCTACAATGAAACATCCAGTTACCCGGATATAATTAAATATACCACCAGTTTTCGTATATAAATAAATAATAAATATTTATCAAAATTTAACTTCATTTTTAATGGGGCAGCTAATTTTATAAAAGAAATCTAAAATAAACTAGATATCATTATAATATGCCACCACCCTTTGTATATAAATAAATATAGCTTTATCAGAACGTGCCTTTCTTTTTAAAGGACTAATTAATTCTACATTGAAATCGGAAATCAGTAAGACATAATCAGAATCTTCCTCCAGTTTCTTTTATGTAAATAAATATGTAAAATTTATCAGAACTACATTTTTAATGGAACAACTAATTCTATAATGAAGTTTGAAATCATTAGACATCATTAGAATCTTTCACCACTCTTTGTATATAAATAAATAAAGATTTATCCAAATGTGTCTCACCTTTTAATTGAACAACTAATTTTACAATGAAACCTCCAATTACCCGGACATCATTAGAATATTCCACCATTCTTCGTAATAAATAAATAAGAAATATTTTCAAAATTAATCTTAATTTTAATGGGCTAATTCAGTATTGAAATCGGAAACCATCTAGACATCACTAGAATCTTTCACCACTCTTTATTATGTAAACTGTACGTATGATTGTATGTATGTATACATAATATTTTTGTAAAATGATATATATATTATTGTAAGATTTATCAAAATGAGCCTTCCTTTTTAAGGGAACAGCTACTAAAATGAAACCTCCAATAAAACAGGACATCGTTAGAATATTCCAATAGTCGTCATACCAAATAAATAAGATATATTTATCAAAATTTGTCGTCATTTTTAATCTAAGAGATAATTCTTAAATCAAATCTTAAGTCACACATGGCATAAATAGAATCTACCACCAGCCTTTTATAAATAAATAAATAAGAAGATTTAACAAAATTTGTCTCCGTTTTTAATGGAACATCTAAGTCTTCAACGACATCTGAAATCTGCAAGACATCATTTGGTAATCTTCCTGGTATTTTTATGAATTAAAATCAAAATATTTACCAAAATTTGTCTTCATTTTTAATCAAGGAGATATTTCTTAAATAAAATCTGAAATCCCACTAGGCATCATTATAAACTTTAATCAATCTCGTATATAAATAAATAAGAAAGTTTTATCAAAATCTGTCTTCATTTTTAATAGAACAACTAATTCGGAAATACCTAGACATCATTAGAATCTTTCACGAAAATTTTTTTATTTAAATTAGAAATATTTATCAAATGTGTTTTCATTTTTAATTAAGAAGATATTTCTTAAATCAAATCTGAAATTACAATAGTCACCGTTAGAATCTATAATCAGTCCCCGTATATAAATAAGTAAATATTTATCAAAATTTGTCTTCATATTTAATAAAGGAGATAATTGTTAAATCAAATGTGAAATCACACCAGACATCAATAGAATATTCCACCAGCTCTCATAAATAAATAATTAAGAAAAGATTTAACAAATTTGTCCACTATTTTTAATGGAACAACCAAGTCTACAGTGAAATCTCAAATCCTGCTAGAGAGCATTAGAATCTTCCATCAATCTGCGTTGAAATTCCCAATCCATACCAACCTAGATAAACGTAAAAAAGAGTAATTATATCAAAAAAATCAGACGATCAGTGGGTCTCCAGATCTCTACAAATTCCGACCCTGAGTCTGTCATTATAAACTCAGAATCAAAGCTCCAATAATAATTGCTTCCTCTAGAGCATTAAAACCAACGGACCATCCCACAGGGACATCCGCAAAAGGTTTGAAGAGCTTTATTTGGTGCAGAAGAATAGCCATCAACCCCTCCCCCCAATTCACCATCGCATTCGCCAAATGACAAAAATCAATCTCAGGGATATATCGCCAATTGGAGAGGCCGATACCTCTGGATTTAGGGATAGAGTAATAGACCTTCTATAGGCAATTATTAACTGCACTTCTGGGCTAACTTCTCTAATTCCATTCTTGAGCGGCGAATGGGGATGATGAAAGGATTTCGTTTCGTTAATGTGTAAATGGCGTCGGTTATCATATAGTGAAGATTCTAAGAGTTTTCGCCATTCGTCTGTTTGATATGCTGCGCGTGTGGAAAGTAAATCTGCTGTTATAAGCGACCGTTTGAGGGATTTGAATATGAAATTGAAATAAGAGGTTTAACAGACTTTAAACTAAAAAATAAAAGGAATATTTTAATTTAATTCAGAATGCATCGATTGCCAGTAATTACTATTTTGGGGAAATTAATTCGTTGTTTTTGCTATTTTTTTTTTTTTTTATTTATTTTGATGCTGTCTGTTTAATATTATTTCAATAATTAATATTATTCAATTAATATCACGGGAAGAGCATCGGTTATTAAAAATGATCAGTAAATGAAGGAATAATATATTCTTTCTTTTTAAATTAAACTTCTGAAAATAATTGTTTTTCTTCCATGAAGAAAGTTTAAAATGTAAACCTTTTTTCTTAATTTAAATGTTATTAACGTTTTTATAAGGTGATGGTAATTTTCAGTGGGAAAATCGGAAATCATCCATGATATTAATAGAATCTTCCACCAGTTTTTTTATATAAATAAATAAGAAATATATTTGTACTATTAGTTGTACATTGCAATAAATTGTATTACCAGGAGAATATTACTTCCTTTTTAATGGAACATCTAATTTTACAAGGTAACCTCCATTACCGGATATAATTAGAAATCTTCCTATAGTCTTCGTATATAAATGAATGCCATGAAATTTTTACACAATTTTTTAAGCTTTCAAATTTTAATCAGGATATAAATCTGAAATCACTCTAGTAATCAACAGAATCTGTACCAGTCTTCGTATATAAGAAAATAAGATACTTTTATCAAAATGTTTCTTCATTTTTAATAAAATAATTCATTCTACAATAAATCGGCTTAACCGGTCTTCATTAGAATATTCCACAAAATATTTTTTTGTACAAATAACTAAATCAAAGATTTATCAAAGTGAATCTTCATTTTTAATGGAACAGCTGATTCTACAGGGAAATTTGAAATCCATGCTGGCATCATTGGAGAATCATCCATCAATCAGCTTTCAAATTCCCAATCCAGACCACCCCAGATAAATGTAAAATAATTATATCAGCAAAATTTAGGCGATCAGTGGGTCTGTGATTTTTTACAAATCTCGACCCGCTCAGTCTGCCGTTATAAACTCAGAATCAAAGTTCAAATAATAATGCGTCATCTAGCGCTTTAAACCAACGGACCATCCCACAGGGACATCCGCAAAGGTAGGAAGAGCTTTATTTGGTGCAGAAGGAATAGCCGCTCACCCCCCCCAATTCACCATCATTCGCCAAATGACAAATTCCAATCTCCAGGGATATATCGCCAATTGGGAGGCCGATACTCTGATTTAGGGATAAGTAATAGACCTTCTATAGGCAATTATTAACTGCACTTCTGGGCTAACTTCTCTAATTCGATTCTGAGCGGCGAATGGGATGATGGGGATTTCGTTTCGTTAATGTGTAAATGGCGTCAGTTAATATATAATTAATTCTAAGAGTTTCACCATTCGTCTGTTCGATATGCTGCACGTTACAGAAAAATCTGCTGTTAAAAGTGACCGTTTGAGGGATTTGAATATTGAATGGAAATAGGACGCTTAACAGAATTTAAATTTAAAATTTGAAGTAATATTTCAATTTAAATCAGAATGTATTGATTGCTAGTAATTACTTTTTCATACAGGGAGTGGTTCGGTTTTTCCTTGCTATTTTTTTTTTTTTTTTGAAGCTGTCCGTTTAATATTACTTTAATAATTATTATTATTCAATTCATAGCACCGGAAGAACATCGGTTACTAAAAATGATCAGTAATTGAAGGAAGAATATATTCCTCCTTTCAATTAAACTTTTGAAAATAAAGTAAAAAGTCTGGAAATAATTACCAAGAGAATATTTCTTCTTTTTTAATGGAACAGCTAATTTTACAAGGAAACTCCAATTACCGGATATCATTTGAAGATTCCTGTAGTCTTCGTATATAAATTGATAAGAAATATGTACCAAAATGTAACAAAATTTTCTTCATTTTTAATCAAGAAGATAATTCTTAAATCAAATCTAAAATCTCACTAGGTATCACACTTTAACAGTCTCCGTATATAAAATGAATAAGAAACTTTTATCAAAATCTATCTTCATTTTTATTAAATAATTCATTCTACAATAAATCAGCTAACCAGACATTATTAGAATATTCCGCCTTTTTTTATAAATAACTAAGAAAGATCTATCCTGCTAGATGGAACTAGCAGCTTAGCTTTGTGGAACAGCTGATTCTACAATGAAAGCTGAAAACCTGCTGTGAACATCATTAGAATCTTCCATCAAACTGCATTAAAATTCCCAATCGAGAGACCACCTAGATAAACGTAAAATAATTATATCAGCAAAATCCAGCCGATCACTGGGTCTGTGATCTCTACAAATTCCAACCCGCGGAGTCTGTCGTTTATAAACTCAGAATCAAAGTCCAAATAATAATTGCTTCCTATAGCGCTTTAAACCAACGGACCATCCCACAGGGACATCCGGAAAAGGTTGGAAGAGCTTTATTTGGTGCAGAAGGAATAGCCGCTCACCCCCCCAATTCACTATCATTCGCCAAATGACAAAATCCAATCTCAGGGATATATCGCCAATTGGAGAGGCCGATACTCTGGATTTTAGGGATAAGTCACCTTCTATAGGCAATTATTAACTGCACTTCTGGGGCGTAACTTCTCTAATTTCATTCTTGAGCGGCGAATGGGATGATGGGGGATTTCGTTTCGTTAATGTGTAAATGCCGTCAGTTATCATATAATTAATTCTAAGAGTTTCGCCATTCGTCGGTTCGATATGCTGCGCGTTGTGGAAATTAAATTTGCTGTTATAAGTGACCGTTTGAGGGGGATTGAATATTACATGGAAATAAGACGATTAACAGAATTTTAAATTAAAAATATGATAATATTTTAATTTAAATCAAAAAAAAAAGAATGTGATTGCCAGTAATTACTATTTTAAATACAAGGAAATCAGTTCGATTTTTGCTATTTTCGATTTTCAAGGCTGTCTGTTTCATTTTATTATTAGTCTATTCATAGTACTAGAATAATATCAGTTACCAAAATAGGGAACAGTAAATGGGTGGAAGAATATATCTCATAAAACCCCTGAATCATTTTGGTTTCTTTCATGAAGTAAAGTTTAATATGTAAAATTCTTTTTTTCTTTAATTTTAAAATTTCTGAAGTTTTATAATGTCATAGTAATTTTGATATGTTATGCGTTATGGAAAGTAATGCTGTTTTAAGCGACCGTTTGAAGGATTTGAATATGAAATGTAAATAGGACACTTAACAGATTTTTAAATTAAAAATAGGGGAAGTCATTTTTCAATTTAAATCAGAATGGATTGATTATCAGTAATTATTCTTTTCATACAGGGAAATTAATTCAATTTTTTGCTAATTTTCAAGTTTTCAAGGCTGGTTTTATATTATTATTATTATTATTCAATTCATATTACTGGTAGAGCATCGGTTACCAAAGACTGAACAGTAAACGTGTGGAGGAATATATTTCTCAAACCTGCTGAAGAAATTCATGCTTTTTTCCATGAAGTTAAGTTTAAAATGCAAATCCTTTTTCTTATTAATGTTCAAATTTACTAAAGTTTTATAAAGTCCTAGTAGTTTTTTTGATATGCTATGCGTTATGGAAAGTAAATCAGCTGTTATAAAATGACGTTTGAATTTGAATATGGGAAATTTAAATAAGACGCTTAACAGATTTTTAAATTAAAAAAATATGAAGTAATATTTCAGTTTAAATCAGAATATATTGATTGTCAGAAATTACTTTTTCATCATACAGATATAAATTAGTTCGAATTTTTTGCTATTTTTCGTTTTTTTTTTTTTTTTTTTTGCTATTTTTTTAATTTTTTAAGCTATCTGTTTATATATTATTATAATAATTATTGTTATTATTCAATTCATACTACTGTAAGAACATTGGTTACCAAAACATAATCAGTAAATTGGAGAAAATAGAATCATAACCAAAATTTTTTAATTCCATAACAAATCTAACAATTTCTGCAGTTGTATTTCTGCCGTATAATTTCAGCAGTTTGCAGAAAATTCGTGAAGAAATGAAATGATGTATTTTTAGAAACCAATTGAAAGATTCTTAAGTAAATCTTTGAATTCTAAAGAAACATTGGCCTATAATCCTTATGTAGAAATAAAAATCCTCATTTCTAGCTTTTGCTATTGTGAATTCCTATCCATAAGATTAATATATACCACTAAATTACTTTCTTTGCACAAAGTAGTGCATTTTTTCTTTTTAAGAAGAATCTTTTCATTAATTTTTTTTTTTTGCTTTATATGCTACTTTTATTATTAACTTTTTTTTTTCCTTTATTATATTGTATTTACTATTTTTTATTATTGCTTATTATTATTTATTTAAATTCCTCATTATTTCTCTCGTATTTTATTATGCGTAAAAAATTTGACAATATCTCTTGCTCTTGCAATACTCAAATTATAGTTGCATAGTAAACCATGTGATGCTATGAGATTAAATAAAAATTGATACTACAAAGTTATCTTATAAATATTCAAATAATTGTTTATTTTAAATCAATGATTCTTTAAGTAAAATATAGCTTAAAAATAACATGACTTACTTTATTGCTATAACTCTTTGGTTTGAAAACATAAGCATATAACATATGGCATTAATTGAATAATAAAAATAATTGTGAAATCTGCAAAAAAAAAAAATTTTGTGACAAACTTCGTCGGTTTGATAATAAATTTGTCAGAATACTTTGTGAAATTTTAGTAGATTTGAAAAAAAAAAAACATATACAAATTCTTAGAAGCTTAGCAACAGACAAATAATATCATTATAAAAATATATGTATCGTACAGTTATCATGATCAAAAATTCTTCCACGCCTGTTGCCATAAAAGTATTTCTTCTATGCAAAAGTAAATAGTTTCATTACTGCGTTCCATTTGCAAATGTTACATATATTTTGTAATTTAAGAAACAAATATTCTGTTTTGCAAAATAAACAGTTGAACTTATTGAACTTTTTATACTTGTGATGTTCGAATAAATTTTGTATTTATTAAAAACTTTATAATCAAATAAATTAAACAACCAGAATTCAGAATAATTGTTATAAATATTATTTTAACTTCAGTTCAAGAAAAAAATATATAATTAAAAATAAACTAAAAAACAATAACTTACTACTTAAGTAACAAATTTGTTTTGAAAACATTATGTGCGTGTGCTTCACAAAATAAAATAACATAAGAATTTATTTTACTGTATTCAATGAAAACTCTTGCAATAAGTTATGTTAATGGATTCAACTCATTAGTTCAATTCAATTCAAATAAAGTGATTTAATAGTTTCGCTTAGTAGAAGATTTACAATTCATATATCCGAATACTGTTATGCTGTTGAAAAATTTTGTCATTTGATACCTTAACTATATGTGTGTAAAAAACGAATTTAATCTAAAAATTAATTTAAAAATGCAAAAAAACCCTACTAATAATTTACTTTCCTTTTTAAAATATATTTAAAATTCTTATTATACATATGCGATCATAATGATAATTAGCTATTACTCCTTTCTACCTATAGAGAAGCTTTACAGCAAAAGTTTCAATGATAAAAAAAACCTGTAGTGTGCAGGTTGGGCAACCAGACTGTAACTGGGTATGGTTTGGGTTGAGGATACTTGAGTCACAGGTTTCAAACTCACAGTTTTATTGACAAAAAGCTCAACACCACACACATACAATAATAAATACATTTAAAAACAGATACTGATAGATTCGTGGAAGGACTACCCTTTCAAGCCGAAAACACGAAATTCGGATATGCGCTGGGTGCGCCAAATATACTTCCTCTCCGGGTGAGAATCTGTAGGCCAACTGATCATTTCTTCCTGGGCAGGGGCTCTTTCCAGTGGAAAGTAGGAAGCATGGTTACAAAATAATTAAAATGCAACTCTGAACAGTATAATACTAAATTGTTTTACAGTTAACTAAATTCTATTTAATTACTAATTTTGGATCTAAAAATTGTAATAAATTTAAAGTGGAATACAATAAAATACGGAATTTGTTTCATTTATATATTTGCTAGTGTTAAAACAAACTGATTGAATATTTATTTGTGATACATTCTTTTGATAAGTGTTATTATTTCGTTATTGAATTTTTGGATGTATTGAGATTTATATTTTTTTATGAAAGTTTAGAGTTCAACTGTAAAATATAAGTAATTTTTTTTTATGAATTATCGTTCTTGGTATTGTTATAATAGTTAAAATTAGTGCCAATACTTTAAATGCGTATGAAATTTTTTGAATTTCTGCATAAAGTTAGATTTTGAAACATGCCATACTTTTTAAATTTACATTTGCATTACATTACTTTTTAATTTAAAATTACATTACATTAATCACTTCTGAAATTTCCCTCAAATTTCTTTGATATTTAATTTAACTGAAGTCGCAGTGAATAATCTACTTACATCTTTATGTTTCAACTGTCACGATAATAGTAAGCAGACTATAGTTATTTTTATGAAGTGCAGAATAATATTCAGTAACTGTGAAATTAGAATGTCATGTTGTTTAAAAGGCAACACAAATTATTATTGGCAAGGGTGTTCTTATTTTTCATGTAAATCAAAACTATGGATTTCAAAAGATGGCAAATATAATTATATTCGATTCCCCACAACTGTGTGAGAAATTGGAGCAACATAACGAGATGTATTCAAACTTAAAAAGAAAAGTAATTTAAGAAATGGTTTTAACTGCAATAAAAATTATTTTAATTTTCTTAATTTGCAATTAATTATCTTTTACTTATTATAATTATTAGTTATCTTTAATTATTATAAATATTAATTATCCATAATTATTATAATTATTAACGATCAACATATAATTATGAATTATCTAATTATCAATCAATTTTATTAATTATCAAAAAGCTGTTTTATTAAAAAACTACTTATGATAGCTATTAAATCTTTTTCAGCCTGATTCATGGTTATGTGGCAACGTGCGTCAGTAGTGACCACTAGTGCTGAGTTCAATCCACTGGCGACTTTCTTGTAGACACTGTTTCAAAAACGAGGAGACACGATGACGTCTGTGACGTTCAACATCTTGCCTCGTGAGTCCGGGACTACTAACTACCTGGTGGGAGGTTTTCGGCTTTTCCCCATACGATATGCAAATAGGTATCCCCATTTAGTTCCACATAAAAAGTCCTTCCAAGAAAGCACTGCCCTCCATCTTCAGCGTCACAGAGCCAAGTTAGACTTCTACCTGCGGGGGCTCCATCACAGCAGTAACTGCCCTCTCTTTTTCGTCCTCTCATGTGAGACTACGCGGGTTCTAGGACTTCCCACGAGGATGCTTTGCTGTCTACCGAATTGAGATAAAAACATCTTTTTTCTTTTCCTTCCAAACTGATTTTCGCTTCATATATCACACTAGCATCCCTAAAAGCACCTACATCCCTATGGACCTGTTTCTAAAACGGATGTTTACCTTGGAAGCCAATAAGAGATTAAACTCTAAATGGATGAATACCGACATAGTGAACATGCACATGATTCTGTTAAAATTATTATGTATACAGATAGGGTTATTCTTATAAATGTGAGTGTTATTATTATGTAAACTGTCATATATATTGGTAATGTATTCATATAAAATTCCCTATTTGCAGTATTTCTTCTTCAGTAAAACTGCCCCGTGGCATGGCAAGCCGTTTGCCTATGTAGATTCGAAACATAGGATGTTTTTTTTATTTTTTATTTTTAAGTGGTAGGGTTGTCAGCCCTAAGCCAGCAGTCATTAGAACAGAACCTATGCTTTAAAAGTAGATTTCGAATCACTACAATATCCATGACACCTCTGGGACTCGAACTCGAAATCTGTAGCATCGGGCACCAGAAGACGTTAGTCACTCGGCCATTAGAATTAAACTCTTCTTCAATGTCTCAATCGTATGTCTTACAGCCACATGGATTAGGGTCTGAATGACCGAATGTCTAGCATTCTGGTGCTCGGTGCCACAGAATTCAGGTTTTTGAGGTTTGACCGGCACTGCCATGGATGTTTATGGTGTTTCCGGAATCCTTTAGTCTAACTAGTCTAATATGATAGATACAACTCTGAACCAGTCTTAATATGATCGTAGAGCGTTGTTTGGCTATATAGTCAGTCTTCAGACCTCGTGGTTTTCTCTCTAAAGTGAGTGAAGCTGCATATTACCCTCAGACATGGAACTCACCTGCAGGGGTCTATTGGACCTGGTGTAAGCTTTCCTAGAATATTTTTCCCGCTTTTTATGGCATAAGGTTGTCAACCCTACAGTCATATTAGACTGGGACCTACGATTTTTAAAAATGTATTTTTAAACCACTACAAACATCGCCGACATTCGAACCCGAAACTTGTGGCCACCTAGCGCCAGTGTATTAGAGCACTCAGCCATCAGGCCCCATACTTACTGTACACTGACTTGAAATTATTTGTTTTATAATTGGGGATGTGGACCTGAATGGCCGAGTGGCTAGTGCTCTGGCGCTCAGGTACCACAGGTTTCGGGTTCGAGCCACGGCAATGCCATGGATGTGTGTTCGGAATCCACTTTAAACCGTAGGTCCAGGTCCTAATAGGATCGTAGAGCGTTGCGGGGGCATTGTTACTCCGCGTCCGTGGCTTATCTTCAAGTTACACGCGCCCCTTGGGTAATGCAAAAGTGAGTAACGTCTGTGCAGCTTTTGCCTTAAGGCATCTAAGACGTCCATGTCTGTTTGCCAGCTGCACTGGAAAAAAAAATAAAAATAATTGGAGATGTAATTCCTAATAATAGTGTTTCGATATTATTGCCAAACTAGCAATCCTTTGAATATTTTATTAAAGAGAAATTCTTATTTATTTTAATCTTGAATTCTGTTGCATGAAATTACTATGTACAAAAATAGCACAACATTAGATGAATAGTTGAGTAGTTTTATTTTATGAGTAATTGAAATAATTCTAGAATAAAAAACTACCATTAAAACATTATGCTTAGAATTCCTTAGTTAATCCAGCTACAATCTCTTTTCTAATGTTTACATATACATTTATTATCATATTTTTAATTATTGATGGAATAAACAAATTTAATGTCGCACTAACTTTAAAATTTTTAGTTTAATACATTTTTTATGTCCTTTCATTGTTCCACCGACTATGTGTATGTTCATAAAATTGCAAGAAGCACTACATCACATGTACGGTTAAAAAGAACAAAATGATTAAAATAGCTTCCTGAACTGTTGGAATAAATCTTGCGAATAAAAAATATTCTGCTTCAAAAGTTCGTTCGAACTAGCTTTATCAAGTAAATATTATGTCAGTACAGCTTGTAAACAAGAACTATTTCGCTAAACAATTTGAAAACTTTTAAAAGATGCATTTCTCATTTCTTTTAGAGTTGTTTTCTTGAAAAGTTGGTGAAAAAAGTTATATAAGCTAAAATTTAATCTTTATTATATAACCTTTTTTTTTTAATTTATTATTCTTATATCTCTTTTTATTAGTTATTATTTTTTCATTATTTTTTTTGATTTTTGATCATTCAACTATATGTAAGCGTCAGATAAGATTATTAAATAATAAAATATTTCAGTGTAGAGAATAACTTTAAAAGGTTTCGAATTTATTTTTATGAATTTAAATTTCATTACACTAAAATATCCGCATTATATTTGCTTAAAAATCAGCCTAATGATTTCCCAGTCATTATTCTGATCCAACTAAGGTATTCAATATATATGTAATATACAATGCATCTGTATACTTTTATCGGATTCGGCTGAAAACCGCATGGACTGTATCAGCCACGACCATGTATATAATGTCTGCGCATAATTAAATGATAGTCATTATATTACTCACCTATCGTGTGTAACATAATGATATGATGGTTTGCCTTACCACGTCTTCTATACACAAATTCCAGAATTAAAAGTCCTATGTATACACGTATCAGATAAAATTATTAAAGATTAAAATACTTCAGCACATTTTGAAAGTGTATCTAAATGATTTCGAATTTATTTTTATAATTTTAAATCAGATTAAACTAATAAATCCACATTGTACTAGTTTAAAATCGGACTGATGATTTCCCAGTCATTATTCTGATTCCATATATATATATATATGGAATTTCTTCGTGGAATATGAATATTACATAATACTATATATATATATATATATAGTATTATGTATGTTTGATAATTAATCAATTCGGTATGTTTTTATATCAATTCGGCTCAAATAACATGTGGACTGAATCAGCCTCAACTATGTATATAATGCCTAAGCATAGTAAAATGCCACCTTATAAGCATATAACATAATGATAATTAGCTTTATAGACCGCCTAGAGGCAAATTCCGGATTTAAAAGTCTTATTGAGTACATTTATAAGATTTTTAAGGACTAAATATTTTCAGTATACTCTGAGGGTATCTTTAAATAGCTTTGAATTTATAAGTATTTATGATTTTTAAATCTGATTCTACTAATTTATCTCCATTATGTAAGTTTGAAACTGAGATTCAAGGAAGGGCATAATAATTGAGACTCAAGGAGGAATATCAATTCATATATATGGACATTGATGTACCTCATAAGCTATAAGTAAAGAAAGCAAAATCAAAAGTTTAGATTTGTACATTAAAATCTCGTTATATCAAACTTGGGATGCAGACGAGTTTAACTGTGAATTAATAATTTTAAAATAATATTATTCATCATAAAAAACTTTAAAATAATATTATTAAAACCATAATATAAATATTTTCTTTTAAAATTTGAATTTAATTTATTTAAAAAAATCATTATTTTGCAAACTTTCTCTTTCTCTCTTTATATATATATATATATATATATATATATATATATATATATATATATATATATATATAAAGAGAGAGAGAGAAAATAGATAGAGCGAGGGAGAGTTAAGTAGATATGATAATAAAATTTTCTTACAAAAAATAAATTCAATCATTCAAATGGAAATTTTTAATAAAAATAAATTGACAGCCTACACACTAAAAGAAATTTCTTCTAAAAGCTACTTAACAGACAGAAGATACTCCACTAGAGATCCATTAATATCATTCATCATGGCATACCTTCAAACATCTTCATAAAGAGAGTATTATTTACTATTCCTCTTGCAAAGCTTACTTTTGAGTAAGTGCTCGAGATGGCCGGTACTGTATAAGAACATGTATTGTTTTTCCATTAAGTTCTAGTTTATTTCTCATATTAATGTCGATATTATTCAAATATTATAACATTGTCGGTTTGTGTCTATACAGACAACTATTAATCGTATCCTTGTCTAAAATTAATTTTATTACAAACTGAAGGGTGTCTACAACTTTCTACAACTTTCACGTCTTTATTATTCAATTCACTCATGTCCATAAATTAAGGATAATGAAGTTCAGGCAAAGAAAGAGACAGAAGCAAAACAAATTTGACTTATTTGTAAAGTCTATTTATTAAACAAAAGGTAAAAGAGCAAAAAGATGCTATATGTTTGACATAATTAATAAAAATTGCGATTTTTACTTCCTGGAGCAAATTTCAAAAAAAGAACCTATTTACAAAAAAACAGTATAACATGGTTAGTATGATGGTTAATATGGAGTATGTCTCCTGGACGATGCAATACAGGCCTTACAACGCCTAGGCATGCTGAGTATCAAATTATCAATCTGATCTTGGGGAATATTACACTACTCATCAAGCAATGCCCTCCGAAGTTCCGGTTGACATTTGGGAGGAGGTTGACGGGCTGCAATTGGTCGGCCAAGCATATCCCACACATGCTCTATTGATTCAAGTCCGGTCAGTAGGCTGGCCAATCCATACGGGTGATATCCTCCAATTGAAGGCATTCGTCTACAATGTTTGCACGGTGAGGACGGGCGTTGTCATCCATAAAAAGAAATTCAGCACCCATGGCGCCCCCGAAACAAACGTACATGTTGTTCCAGAATGACATCCTGATAGATGTGGCCTGTCATCGTTACACTCTGAACATGCAGGTCAGTTCTGGAACCAAGAATAATTCCTTCCCAAACGAACCATCCTGTACCACCGTAACGGTGGCGTTCAATGGTGTTCTCTTGGTGGTAACGGGTACCTGGCGCTCTCTATATGAAAGTCCGGCGAGAATCAGACTGCAACTAAACCTGGACTCGTCGGAAAACATCCACAAGACCACTGTTGCGGTGTCCACAATGCATGCTCTCTACTCCAGGTTAATCGCAGACGACAGTGTGTTGCGGTAAGTGGAACACATCTGACAGGCCTACGAGCATATAGACCAATGTGCCCTAAGCGTCTGTACACGGTCTGCCTTCAAACTGTCGTACCGGTAGCTGAAGAAAGCTGACGAGACAGGTCTGATGCTGTGCTCCGTCTGTTTCTTTTGGCAGTAACTGCTAAATAGCGGTACTCATTCGGCGTTGTAACTCAGGGACGACCTGTACTGTAACATCTACTCACATTACCATAATCTTGGAATCGTTGCCAAAGCCTGGGATGACAATCTGGGCGATTCCAAATTCCTCGGATACTTCCAACTGGGTACGCCCACATTCCAGTCGTCCGATAATTCTACCACGTAAAAAATCATCCAAATGCTTTCTTTGTGCCATAACTATGCGGTTATTGCACTGAAAGGCTTTTAAAGTGCTTATGAACAATTTTACTTCTTTGCCACCATTTCTTATATACCCCTCTCTTACACTCTCGTCATTGTGACGTAATATCCGCGCCATCTGGTGGTTTCCTGTAATTTGCATACTCTTCTTCAAGATGTGTGATAATTCTACAGGTGAAATTTTTTTTTTAGAGTTCAATTTCTGTGTGATTCTTAATTATCCTTAATTTATGGACATGAGTGTACTTTAGTGAATGGTTTCACGTCGGTTAGGGACTATACAGATAACTATTTATCGGATATGTGTGTGCAATTTATTATCATATGAAATATCGAGGATGCTTTACAAATTGGTTATATAAATATTTGGTCATTATTTTCTTTAGATACGAAATACAATCTATATTCCTGAACTTATGTCCAGAGGGAACTTCAAGGTACCTCATCGAATATTGCAAAGCCCTTTCTATATTCATAACTGTACCCTAGATATCATATTCATATATTTTTTCTTGATTCACCAGTTACTCGAGCCCAAAAGGACTTTTAGTAGATAAATGAGTCTGCAGAGAAAAATGCACTTTTTTATTTTAAGAATAATTTTGAAAAAATAACTATGTTTGAAATTTCTTGCAATAGGTATCACCCCTTTCTTTAATCATCTTTAATTTCATTAAGTTACAATTTTAGGAATAAATATAATTTTTAACAGTTATATGCATGAGGGTGAATGATGTCCATGATGTTATGCACAATGATTCAGTATTTATAATTAAAATCTCTAATATAATCCATGATATAATATGCATCTCTAATAATATCTAATATATATCTAATATAATAATCTTTTTTACCTTCCAAATTCCCCAACATTAATCGCATTCTTTTGAAGAAATGTTTTACATTGTTCAAGTATTTATGTATGTTACATTCCTTTTATGTGATGTCATCCACTTTTATACTTACTATACGAACGAGTGTATAATATCGGTATATTTACTCGCTAGTAGCTGGAAGGGAAGTCTATGGGGCCTGGTGGGCAATTGATTAGCGCTCAGCCGCTGGGTAAAACAGTTTCGGTTTCAGGTCCCGGCAAGTCCACGGATGATTGCAGTGGCTCGGAATATAATTTAAATCGTAGGCCGTCTACTATGATTATTACTACACAGCAACACATCACTGTGCCTAGAGCTAAGTTGCCTCTTTACAGTTTTGGAATGATGTGGGTGAGAAGAAGTCTGATTTGGGTTCTGTGACTCTCTATTGTCATATGAGACAGGGACCTACGGCTTATAACATATTCTGAACCACTAACTACATCCATGACACCACCGAAACTCGAACCAGAAACCTGCGGCACAGAGTGCCAGAGAACTAGTCACTTGTCCATCAGGCCCCAATGTGTATGTCAGAGATTTTAATTATAAATACTGAGCTCTTTTTATATGTGCCAGCCATAACATCGTCGACATCATTCACTTTTCAATCCGCCAAAGGTCCCGGTCTACTATGACTGTAAGACCGGTGGGCGCAGGGATGGCGACTCTAAATCGTAAAAAAAATAACATGTCTCAAAATCTGTCTGTAGGAAGACGGCTTTTGCCAGTGATGGTGCTGTTGCTCCAATGAATAAAAATAGAATATAAGAAAACTCCTTTAAGAGTATTTTTATCATTAACAACATAACAAAAGCACTCAATTTCCTGATGAAATGGAAATAAAAAGAATTACAAATAAGTGACCTATTACAATAATGGCCTGGCAAATCAAGTTCCGATATTTATCATGGCAATAGGGAACGTTATTTTTTTTACCTTCCAAATTCCCCAACATTAATCGCATTCATTTGAAGAAATGTTTTACATTGTTCAAGTACTCTTTATGTATGTTACATTCCTTTTATGTGATGTCATCCACTTTTATACTTACTTAAGAGATATACGAACGAGTGTATTGTACTACATATCGGTATATTTACTCGCTAGTAGCTGGAAGGGAAGTCTATGTTCTACTCGAAGCAAGATAACAAGAACAATTGGACGGCATAATCCTATCCCTTAAATTCACATGATTTTTGACGTTTACGTCTCAGACATACTTCAGATATTCCTGTTTTTCTAAAAGAGATCCAAATATGGGTTTCTTCCAGCCGGAATATGTGATACTCGGTGAGACATAATTTTTCGGAAGTATGTCTACTTTATATGAATATCCTTTAAAAAGCCTATGGTAGCATATATACTTGAGAATGCGTTTTTGGTGCTGTAAGCTACAGCTTATTTTATAAGAAGGATTTGAGTTCATCTTTTATCCTGCCAACTGCCTAGAATCTTGAATTTGCTTGTCGCTTTATAAAAGATGTTGTAAAAATATGTCTATTTTGGCTGTAAATCTTAAAAATAAAAATTAAATAAAGAAATTTTTAGAATGCTTTTATACATTTTTTTTTTCTTTTTAATGATTTGTAAAAGTTAATATGAGAATATTTCTCGAATATTCTGTATCATTTATAGAACTGAATTTTAAAGGAACAATTTGAATTATCTTTTTCTCGACAACTGCATAAAAGCCTGAATTTGTTTGTCATTTTAGAAAGTATGTAAAAGTTCTTTATTTTGGCTACAAATCTTTAAAAAAATTAACCCAGAAAATTTAGAAATGCTTTTATACATTTCCTTGTTGTTTTCAAAAGATTTTAAAAAATAGTTTAAGCTTGCATTTCGAATATTTGGTAACTATTGTAGAACTCAAATTCTGTAAAATATGTATAATGTATTTCTATGCGTCTTCTGTCACTTTATAAGTAAAAACATTAATGGACATTTATATATTGTTCTTCTCTTCTTCATTGGCGTAACAGCCTCATGTGGGGTTAGGAAATCTGCCTGCTGGCAGATGTTGAAAGCGGAGATGATTTCCTTTTTACGGAGTAGGGTTGTCAGCCCTACGGTCTACTGTCATATTGGACGAGAAACAGAGATTTAAAATGGACTAAAATCTACTGTAAACTTCCAGGACACAGCTGGACTCGAACTCTGTGGCACCGATTGCCAGAGTGGTAGACACTCGACCATTCAGGCCCCAGTCTACTATGATTGTAAGGCCGGAGGACGTAGGGCTGAAGAGGGTACCTACGAGACATGAGGCTAGTCAGTAAAAAGGATGGTATATCCTATCGCTGAATAAAGGCAGATGGTCTCGGCTCACCATGGTACTATTGTACGAATGGATAAAAATAATACTGTAAGAAAAACTCATTTAAGAGTATTTTTTATCATTATCGATAAAAAAAAAACACTCAATTTCCTGATGAAATGGGAAAAAAGATTTACAACTAAGATACCTATTACAATAATGATCTAGCAAATCAAATTAGGATATTTTTCAGAGCAATAAGAACATTATTTTTTTACCTTTCAAATTGCCCAGCATTATTTGCATTCCTGTCAAGAAATGTTTTATATTGTTCAAGCACTATTTATGTATGTTACATTCCTTTTATGTGATATCATCCACGTTCATACATACTTGCGAGTTATACCGAACGAGTGTATTGTGCTACATATCGGCATATTTACGCGATGGTAGCTAGAAGCTAAGTTCATGTTCTCCACGAAGCAAAATAACAAGAACAATTGAACGGCATAATCCTATCCCTTAAATTCACATGATTTTCGTCGTTTACGTCTCAGACATACTTCAGATATTCCTGCTTTCTAAAACAGATCCAAATATGGGTTCATTCCGGCTGGAATATAAGATACTCGATGAGACATAATTTTTGGGAAATGTGTCTACTTTATATAAATATCCTTGCAAAGCCTATGATAGTAGATACTTGAGAATGTTTTTGGGCTGTAAGGTTGGAGCTTATTTTAAAGGAAGAATTTGAGTTCATATTTTATCCTGCCAACTGTCTAGAATCATGAATTTGTTTGTCACTTTATAAAAGATATTTTTTAAAAAATGTTTATTTTTACAGTAAATCTTTAAATTTAAAAATTACTAGAGAAATTTTGAGAATGCTTTTATATATTTTTTTGTTCTTTTTTTTTTTTTCCCTTAAATTTAGAAATGTTTCTCTAATATTTTATTACAATTATAGAACTGGATTTTAAAGGAAAGATTTGGGTTTTCTATATGAAATTTGATTTTTTTCCTCGCCAGCTGTCTATTACCTTGAATTTGATTGTTACTTTATAAAAGATATGAAAAAACTGTTTAATTTCCCATCAAATTCTAAACAAAAATATTTTCATAGAAAATGTAAGAATGCTTTTATACATTTCTGTGTTCTTTTTCAAAAGATTTTTAAAGAACATTTTAAGAATGCCTTACAAATATTTGGTAACAATTATATAACTCAAATCCTTTAAAATACGTATCACGTATTTATAAGTATATTTTGCCAATTTATAATAAAAATTATATTATATATATATATAAGTGTGTGTTTCTGTTTTAGAATCACTTTTGAATGCAAATAATATTGCTCATTAATATTTTTTTGAACATTATATGAAAATTATTTTCTGCAAAGAATTAAATGCAAATAAATTGCTCATTAATATTTCTGCAAAATAAATAATATTGAAATATTTCTGCAAAGATTAAGCAAATAAAACAGAAATTTGTCATTATAAATGACAAATGAAGGAAAAATTCATGTATCAAAATTTTTATTAAAATAACATTGACATATTTCGTCCTAAAATGTTTTTTGTTACATATTTCTAGTTAACTTCTCTTTCATATTTTTAAATTTATACTGTTCCTCTCAAATAAGAAAAAAATTGTTATTCATCTTGTTTTTTTCCTTTTTTTTTGGATTTTCAATTTTTTTTTCTCTTTTATCGTGACTTCAATAATGTTTTAATATTCAGAGAGTTAAAACAACTTTCGAAAACAAAGAAAATAATTTTTTTTTTTGTTCCTCATAATTTTTGCATGTTGTACTTTTTAAAAGTATACACTGAATTGCTTTTTACTGAAGAAGAATAACAACAAAAAAGCTCTCAAAAATCTTTTGTTGAAGAAAACTTCGTATGAAATTTTAGAAAAATAAAAACTATGTTCCATATTACAACGAAAATGAGAAGTTGATTTTTTTTTTTTTTTTTTTTTTTATTACTGGTTGTAATGGGGAACACAGCAACTCACTTTAAGAAACAACATTGAAATAATGTTTTGAAACTCAACTCGCTCCTGGCGAAGTTTTAATCAACCAAGCGAATCAATGGCGGAGTTGGAGGAAATTTGACATCGTCTCCGATTGCAATTCGAATAAGATATATATAAATATATTTAATTACATTTTTAATTTCTTTTATTTTTTTCTTGAAATTAATCTATGCATTCATAAGTTTTTATTTCAAATAATGCTTATTTTAAGTTTTTGAATGATGAAAAGAAGAAAATACTGAATATTTTTTTTTTTTTTTTCAGAAAAGAACTAATTCTGTACAATAAATGTATTTTATTGGAAGGAATGTAAAACTTTTAATTAGCTAATATAGTTTTACGTGTTATTAAATATACAGCTCATTTTAATGACTTATTTTCTTTTTATATTTACTTACTATGTAAATGTTATTTAGAATTTGGTTATACCTACAGAATAATATGTTTTTTTAAAAAAAGTATTATTTTAAAGAGGAATTTTTTTGATAACAAAACCCCAATTTAATTTGTTTTATCTTATACTCGTCCAACTAAATATTTTTTTTTTTTTCAAATTTCAATAAATTTTATTGAAATTTATAATTTATTAAAATTTATAATTTAGCAAAATAGTTTGTAAATAAAATTTTTTTAATTTCCAAATAAAATTTGTAATTTATAAATTTCATTTAAAAATAATTTTAAAATTTAAATAATGTGTTATTATTTAAAGAAAATTTTTATAAGTTGAAATTAATAATAATTTATAATTAAATAATAATTTATAAATTTTATTTAATAACTTATAAATTGAAAGTTATATTTTATAAATCATATTTTTATGAAATTTATTTTCAATATATTTTACATTTTTGTAATAAATTTAGCATTGTTGTTGTCAAAATTTAGCATGGCAGTTCCAGAAACTTCTATATATTTTAATACAAATAATATTTCATTCATTTGAAGAATTTCATGGATGCCTTTATAAAATGTACTCGTCAAGGAAATGCATGATACAGCATTATAGTTGGCAAATGATTTGGAAGTTACTAATATGTAATTTTAAAAGATCAGAAAAATTATTTTGGTGTCTAAAAATTTAGAATAAATGTAATAACATAAATTTCAGTTCCAAATATACCAACATTCATCGGAAAAAAAAATTTACAATGCTTAGAGAAATTTTTAAATACATCCTACTTGCATAAGTTCTAGTATGCAAGAATAGAAATCCAGCATTTTCAGTATTCCCATAACATTCTAGCATGAGTAGGTTGCAAATATTAATCTCGAGAAAAATGCTTGTTTTCAGCTAAAAGAAACATGCATAATAAATGACACGTACTTTGCTTTTATAAATAATTAGTATTAATGGTTATGAGGAATAGCGTGAAGAGAACATTAGAATATGAGAGCGAAACCAATTTATAAACAAAATTTGAAAGGAAGGTCAAACCTACTGGCAAAAAATAATAATAACAATTTATGACTAAACTTTCCCAGACAAGCACTGACGCCCTAGTTTTTAAAAATTCCGGTCTCTATAATTTGTTATTAGTAATTCAACATATAGAATAAGAAAATAAAAATTAAATAGACCAGAATAATGAAATAAAATAAAATTAATACGTGTTTAATATAATCTATTAGACTGTATATAATATTTGAATATTATTTTTAATTACAGAACTCAAGGAAATATGTTTTGCTTGAAAAGAATATTTGAATATATATGTATATATTTACAGAGAGAGATTAAGAAAGATATACCTTTTCATTCGTTTTTTTGGCTAACATCAGGGATTATGTCATTTAAACTAAAAGAAGTCGAAAAAAAATGTTTCTGTTTTATGAATCAATAAAAAAAAAAGTGTTTCTTGTGTTCTTCTTTTTTTTTAAGTTTTGATTATTAGTTCTGCAGTATCTAAAATTAATTTAAATTAAAATCATTTAAACAAATATTAATTAATTATTAATTGAAATTATTGATACATTTTTTTGAAAATAAAAATTAGAAGGAACTATATTTGATTCAGCTTCAATTCTTTTCTCTAAATATCGCACATATCGCTATTTGCTAATATCTAAATATTAGCAGAATTATTTTTGCAAGTATTAGTGCAATATTGCCCTTTTATAGCATTGCTTAAATAACTATAATAATAAACATCGATAATTTGATTGTCAGAATGTATTTCACTGGGTTTTTTTTCCTGGAAATACTAAAATTTGATGACAATCCTTTTATAGTTTATTAGTTCATTATAAATTGGATGCATTTATTTAATTAGAAGTTATTTTCCCAGAGAATGATAAATAAATAATAATATTATAATAGTTATTGAATATAAAAATATTAATATAATATAATATATTAAGTAATAATGAACAATATACTAAATAAATATTAATCGACGTTAAATGAATTATTTAAACGTTCATTGTAATGAAGTCCTGCACTGTTCAAACAATTAGGGAATAATGTGAATTTTAGTATAAATTGCTAATGAGGAAATGTTTTGTGACTGATATAGGATGTATAGGTGTTGTAAGATAACAGAAAAGAAGAAGTGACAAACAAGGAATAATTAAATTTTATTGGTCATATTTGTTGGTAAACACAAAATGCACAATTCTTGCCTATTATACAAACAAACAAGTGTGATTTCTTGGATACAAATGAGTTTCAATAAGGAGTGTGGTTTTTCCTGAATGAAAGCAATGTCGCACTAAAAAGGGAAGGAATCAATGAGCAACTAAGATATTCTCTCCCATTCCTGTAGAAGAGAGTTTTCCAACTGCTGAATTGTATCTGGGGGATATAAGCCATTAATAACCGTTTTCCTAGAATGTCCCAAACATGGTATATTGGATTCCTGCCTGGGAAATATTCTGGCCAATCCCTTCGAAGGATTCCTTCGTCGAAAAGGAAATTGTCCAATAGTTGAATACGATGTGGTCTGGCGTTTCATCCGGTCTGAAGATCTCAGCCCAATATCGCTGAGCTGTTAATGCTCCATACTTGATAATATGTAGATTAGTGCGGACATTGATAGAAATACCGGTACGGGCCATTCATATGCCTCCTTGGACACTTTCATTCACAAATGGAGGAGTATTATGTCTACCAGGTACTCTTCAGTTGATACCCCGCCTTATCAGGTTGTACACTAAAGTAGAACTCGTCCGTGAAGAGCTTGTTGCTCCATTCATCTCACCCTCATTTGAGATGCTCCTGTGCCCACTTTCTGAGGGAAGCATGGTGGTTCAATGTCAACGAAACACACTGTAGGTTAGCGAACATATAACAGAACATGGTGGAGTCAGTTTCCGAATAGTCTATGTCTAAACTCTGGTACCAATTGCCCTCTGAAGGTGGTGCTACAAGAGCGAGGTGTTCATAGTGTGGTTTTTAAGGCCGTTAGTGTTATACGCTTATGACCCTATCTGATCTTCGACAGAATAATTCCAGTTTCATAAAACCGATTCCATAGTGTCGAAGCGACACTTTGAGAAACCCTTAATGCTTTTATAACAAACGGATTGCGTTTCACTTGTCTCTAAACGACCGATGGCTCTCCAGGCTACCTACTCAGCTAAGTCATCAAACTAATATCTATATATATATATAAATGTAATTTATTATTTTAATGTATGTTTATTTTGATTAATTAATTTTTAAAACTTTTATTACTATAGAAGACTCTTAATAAAAATAATAGCTTTTCTTCAACAAGTAGACTGTGGATAATTTAGTTCAATGTTTTGTAATAAATACTATTTTTCTTTTATTTTTTTTTATTTATAATAAAATGTTTAACAGGAATTTTTATTTTTAAATTATTTCTTGCATTTACAAGTTTATTGTTTATTTTCACTTAATATTAAATGCTAATTACACACTTATTTAATAATTCGAAAGATAATTTGTTATAAGCAATAACAAAATAATTTTGAAACAACTAGTTTTTCTAGAACAGCCTATAATACATAAATTTAAATACCTGTTTCATGTATAAAATGTGTCTTTCTTTTTTAATGGAACAGTTAATTCTAGATTAAAATCTGAAATCAGTCAGGCACTATTAGAATCGTTCAACAGTTTTTATATGAATATATAAAGAAGGTTTAACAAAATTATCTTCATTTTTAATAGAACAAATAATTTTTTAATGAAGTCTGAAATCGTTAAGACATCATTAGATTATTCCATCCTTAAATAAAGATGTTGTTATAAGCATATGAAATAAGAAATATTTGGTAAAATTTCTCTTCATTTTAATCAGGGACATATTTCTTAAATCAACTCTGGAATCACTTTAGGCATCAAAAAGAATCTATTCCAATCAGAATATAAAAATAAGAAATTTTAGCAAACTTTACAATTTTGATAGGGCAACTAATTCTACAGTCAAATACAGAAATTACTCAGAAATTATTGCAATCCTCCACCAGTCTTCGTATATAAATATATGAGAAATTTTTTATCAGAATTTGTCTTCAGTTGTAATTCTCCAATTACTAGGATATCATTAGATTATTTCATTTGGCTTCGTATATAAATGAATAAGAAACTTTTATTAAAATTTGTCTTCATTCTTAACAGGATAGCTAATCCTACAATGAAATCTGAAATCACCCAAAAATCCTTAGATCTTCAATCTTTTTTTATATACAAATAAGAAATATTTATCAAAATTTGGCTTCCATTTTTAATCAAACAGTTAATTCTTAAATCAAATCTGAAATCACACAAGACATCAATAGAACCTTACATCAGCTTTTTGTAAATAAATAACTAAGAAAGATTTATCAGAATTTGCCTCCATTTTTAATGGAACATCTATGTCTGCAGTAAAATCTGAAATCCTGCTAGACATCATTAGAATCTTCAATCAATCTGCGTTGAAATTCCCAATCCAGACTACGCTAGATAAACGTAAAATAATTATATCAGCAAAATCCAGCCGATCACTGGGTCTGTGATCTCTACAAATTCCAACCCGCTGGAGGCTGTCGTTATAAACTCAGAATCAAAGCTCAAATAGTAATTGCTTCCTCTGGCGCTTTAAACCAACGGACCATCCCACAGGGACATCCGCAAAAGGTTGGAAGAGCTTTACTTGGTGCAGAAGGAATAGCCGCTCACCCCCCAATTAGGACATCATTCGCCAAATGACAAAATCAATCTCAGGGATATATCTCCAATTGGAGAGGCCGATACTCTGGATTTAGGGATAAGTAATAGACCTTCTATGGGCAATTATTGACTGCACTTCTGGGCTAACTTCTCTAATTCCATTCTTGAGCAGCGAATGGGATGATGGGGATTTCGTTTCGTTAATGTGTAAATGGCTTCTGTTATCATATAATTAATTCTAAGAGTTTCGCCATTCATCTGTTTGATATGCTGCGCGTTGTATAATGCGTTTGTTGTAAATATGCTCTTATACATGACCGTTTGAGGGATTTGAATATGAAATGGAAGTAGGATGCTTAACAGATTTTAAACTAAAAATAAGAAATAATATTTCATTTTAAATCAGAATGTATTGATTGCTAGTAATTACTTTCTTCATACAGGGGAAACTAGATCGTTTTTGCTATTTTTTTTTTTGAAATTGTCCGTTTTATATTATTTTTTAAAAATTATTATTATTATATTCATAACATTGGAAGAACATCGGTTATTAAAAATGAATAGTAAATGAAGGAAGAATATATTCCTCCTTTAAATCAGAATGTATTAATAGCTAGTAATTACTTTTTTCATGCAGGGCAATTAGTTCAGTTTCGTGCTATTTTTCTTTTTTTTTATTTATTTTGAAGCTGTCCTTTTTATATTATTTTAATAATTTTTATTATTAAATTCATAGCACTGGGAGATCATCGGTTACTAAAAAATGATCAGTAAATGAATAAAGAATATATTCCTCCTTTAGATTAAACTTGTTCTGGAAATAATTGTTTTTCTTCCCTTAAAAAAAGTTTAAAAATTGAACTCTTTTTCTTCTTAATTTTAATGTTATTAAATTTTTATAAGGTGACTGTAAATTTGGTGAAAATCGGAAATCAGCCAGATATTAATTGAATCTTCCACCAGCTTCTTATAAAAATAAATAAGAAATATATATGTGCTATTAGTTGTACAATGCAATAAGTTGTATTACCAGGAGCATATTTCTTCCTTTTTAACGGAACAGCTTATTTTAAAAGGAAACCTTCAATTACCTGGATGTCATTAGAAAATTTCAACAGTCTTAGCATATAAATAGATAAGAAATATTTAACAAAATTTGTCTACATTTTTAATCAAGAAGAAAAATCTGAAATCACACTAGGAATCATTATAATCTTTAACCTATCTCTGAAAAAAATAAATAAGAAACATTTATCAAAATTTGTCTTCATTTTTAATAGAACAACTAATTCTGCTATAAATCGAAAATAACCAGACATAATTAGAATCTACCCCAGATTTTTATAAATATATAACTGAGAAAGATTTATCGGAATATTCTCTATTTTTAATGGAACAACCAAGTCTACGATTAAATCTGAAATCCTGCTAGTCATCATTAGAATCTATCAATCGCCATTGAAATTCCCAACCCAGACCACCCTTAGATGAAAGTAAAATAATTATATCAGCAAAATCCAGCCGATCAGTGGGTCTGTGATTTCTACAAATTCTGACGCGCTGAGTCTGTCGTTATAAACTCAGACTCAAAGCTCAAATAATAATTGCTTCCTCTAATGCTTTAAACCAACGGACCGTCCCACAGGGACATCCGCAAAAAGGTTGGAAGAGCCTTATTTGGTGCAGAAGGAACGGTTGCTCACCCCCCAATTCACCATCATTCGCCAAATGACAAAATGCAATCTCAGGGATATATCGCCAATTGGAGAGGCCGATACTCTGGATTTAGAGATAAGTAATAAACCTTCTATAGGCAATTATTAACTGCACTTCTGGCTAACTTCTCTAATTCCATTCTTGAGCGGCAAGTGGGATGATGGGGATTTCGTTTCGTTAATGTGTAAATGGCGTCAGTTATCATATAATTAATTCTAAGAGTTTCGCCACTCGTCTGTTCGATATGCTACGTGTTGTGGAAAGTAAATCTGCTTGTATAAATGACCGTTTGAGGGATTTGAATATGAAATGGAAATAAGAGGATTAGCTGAATTTTAAATTAAAAATATGAAGTAATATTTTAATTTTAAATCGGAATGTACCAATAGGCAGTATTACTTTTTTTAATGCAGGGAAATTAATTCGATTTTTGCAATTTTTCAGTTTTTCAAGGCTGTCTGTTTTAAATTATTATTATTATAATTATTATTCTATTCATTGTACAGGAAGGACAACGGTTACCAAAAATAGGAACAGTAAATGGGTGGAAGAATATATTTCTCAAAGCTCCTGAATTAATTGTTTTTCTTCCATGAAGATAAGTTTAAAATGTAAACTTTCTTCTTAATTTTAAAATTACTAAGGTTTTATAAGGCTCTGTTAATTTTTGATATGACATGCGCTATGGAAAACAAATATATTATAAGTGACCATTTCAAGGATTTGAATATGAAATGCAATAGGACGCTTAACAGATTTTTTAAACTAAAACTAAGAAGTAATATTTCACTTTAAATCAGAATGTATCGATTGCTAGTAATTAGTTTTTTCATACAGGGAAATTAACTCGGCTTCTTGCTATTTTTTTTATATTTTTGAAGCTATCCGTTTTATATTATTTTAATAATTATCATTATTCAATTGATAATGCTAGAAGAAAGTCGGTTACTAAAAAATGATCAGTATATGAAGTAAGAATATATTCCTAATTTAAATTAAACTTCTGGAAATAATTGTTTTTCTTCCATGAAGAAAGGTTTAAAATGTAAACTTTTTTTATTCTTAATTTTAATCATTTCTTCTTAATTCACCTTTAAGTTTTCTAAGATGAGTGTAATTTTGGTGAAAATCGGAAATCAGCCGAACACTAATTGAATCTTCCACCACTTTTTTATAAAAATAAATAAGAAATATATCTGTACTATTAGTTGTACAATGCAATAAGTTGTATTACCAGGAGAATATTTCTTCCTTTTTAATGGCACAGCTAATTTTAAAAGGAAACTTGAATTACCCGGATATCATTAGAAAATAAATAGATAAGAAATAATTGACAAAATTTTTTGTTCATTTTTAATCAAGCAGATAAATCTTAAATCAAATATGAAATCCCACTAGGAATCATTAGAATCTTTAACCAATCTCTGAATAAAAATGAATAAGAAACTTCTATCAAAACTTGTCTTCATTTTTAACAGAACAACTAAATTGTGCTATACATAAAAATAACCAGATATCATTAGAATCTACCACCAGCTTTTTATAAATAACTCTAAATAAGATTTATCAGAATTTGTCTTCATTTATAATGGAACAACTAAGTCTTAAATGGAATCTGAAATCTTGCTAGACATCATTAGAATCTTCCATCAAACTGCGGTCAAATTCCCAATCCAGACCACCCTAGATAAACGCAAAATAATTATATCAGCAAAATCCAGCCGATCAGGGGGTCTGTGATCTCTACAAATTCCGACCTGCTGAGTCTGTCGTAATAAACTCAGAATCAAAGTTCAAATAATAATTGCTTCCTCTAGCGCTTTAAACCAACGGACCATCCCACAGGGACATCCCCAAAAGGTTGGAAGAGTTTTACTTGGTGCAGAAGGAATAGCCGCTCACCCCCAATTAGACATCATTCGCCAAATGACAAAATCCAGTCTCCAGGGATATATCGCCAATTGGAGAGGCCGATACTCTGGATTTAGGGATAAGTAATAGACCTTCTATAGGCAATTATTAACTGCACTTCTGGGCTAACTTCTCTAATTCCATTCTTGAGCGGCGAATGGGATGATGGGGATTTCGTTTCGTTAATGTGTAAATGGCGTCAGTTATCATATAATTAATTCTAAGAGTTTCGCCATTCGTCCGTTCGATATGCTGCGCGTTGTGGAAAGTAAATCTGCTGTTATAAGTGACCGTTTGTGGGATTTGAATATTAAATGAAGTTCGATTAACAGAATTTTAAATTAAAAATATGGAGTAATATTTCAATTTAAATTAATCCGAATATACTGATTCACAGTACTCACTTTTTTTTTCTTACAGGAAAATTAGATCGAATTTTTGCGTATTTCGAATTTGTTTTTGAGGCTGTTCTTTTTATATTATTATTATTATTATTATTCAATTCATAGTACTGGAAGAGCTTTGGTTACCAAAAATAATCAGTAAATGGCGGGGGGGTATATTCCTCCTAAATAATCAAAATAAATCAATTAATATTCCTAATAAATCAAACCCTGAAGAAAATATTTTCTTCCATGAAGGGAAGTTTAAAATGTAAACTATTTTTCTTCTTAATTTTAAAATTACTAACGTTTTATAAGATCATGGTATTTTGGTGAATGTCTTTTTTCCAATACCAGATTTTCCAAATTACTTGAATACCTGATTTCATAATAAATTCAGAATTTTGTGCAGTTATATTGTTGGAGAGCTTCAGAATGGGGAAATACGATATACTTCGATATTTTTTGGGGCCTATTCGTTTTATATTATTATTATTCAATTCCTTGTACTGGCAGAACATCGGTTACTAATATTGATCAATAAATGGAGCAATGAATATATTTCTTCTTTAAATCAAACTATCTGAAAAAATTGCTTCTCTGCCATGTAAGTTTAAAACGTAAATTCATTTTCTTCTTAATATTAATATTACTAAAGTTTTATAAGATGATAGTAATTTTGGTGAATGCCTTTTTCCAATACCTGATTTTCCAAATTCTTTGAATACCTGATCCCATACTAAATCCAATAATTTGTGCAGTTATGTTGTTGGAGAAAGACAGAATGGGAAAACGAGATGTATTTCGATGGCTTTCGAATTCCGTTTCGAGGCTCTCCATTTTATATTATTATTATTATTATTATTATTATTATTATTATGCAATTCATAGTACTAGAAGAGCATCGATTATGAAATGGGGGAAGGTATATTTCTTCTTTAAATCAAACCCTGTGAAGAATTTATTTTCCTTCCTTGAAGATAAGTTTTAAATGAAAACTTTTTTTCTTCTAAATTTTAAAATTACTAGCATTTTATAAAGTTATGGTAATTTTGGTGAATGCCTGTTTACATTACCAGATTTTCCATATTTTTGAATACTTGATTCCATAACAAATCCAAAAATTTGAGTAGTTGTCTTGTTGGAGAAGTGCAGTATGGGGAAATGTGATGTATTTTTCAATCCACTAGTGTCAAAAACCATAGAAAGATTCTTCTGTAAAATCTTTGAAGTCTTATGAAACACTGGTTTACTGTCCTTATGTCGTTTGTAGAAATAAAAATCCTCATTTCTAGCTTTTGTTGATGTTGTGAATTTCTGTCCATGGGATTAATATAGTTATTTTCTTTGCAAGTAGTAGTGTATTTTTTTTTTGAAGAATGTTTCATTAATTTCTGTTCTTTAATTTTTTTTTTTTGTTACCTTTATTTGCTACTTTTATGATTATCTTTTATTTTTCTTTTTTATTATATATTTTTTTTGTTGTTTTTTTATTAGTTTTCAGACCATCTCCAAATTAGATACGTTTCTCCTGCATCTTATTGCATGAAAAAGTTTTGAATACTTCTTAGACTCGTGTTATATTTCTGCAGTACACCAGGAGATTGCATATGATGAAATAAAATTGATTTCACGAAATTATCTTATAAATATTCAAATAATAGGAGATGATGACAAATAGGTGAATGAATAATAGGTGGTCAAGAAATTATCTAATAAATATTCAAATAATAGGAGATGATGACAAATAGGTGAATGAATAGTAGGTGGTCAAGAAATTATCTAATAAATATTCAAATAATAGGAGATGATGACAAATAGGTGAATGAATAATAGGTGGTCAAAAATTTATCTTATAAATATTCAAATAATAGGAGATGATGACAAATAGGTGAATGATTAATAGGTGGTCAAGAAATTATCTTATAAATATTCAAATAATAGTAGATAATGACAAATAGGTGAATGATTAATAGGTGGTCAAGAAATTATCTTATAAATATTCAAATAATAGTAGATAATGACAAATGGGTGAATGAATAATAGGCGGTCAAGAAACTATCTTAAAATAATTCAAATAATTGTTTATTTTAAATCAATTAATTGTTTAAGAAATATATAGTTTAGTTTATTTTTCATTAATTTTAGTTTATTTTTCATTAATTTAAAAATATCTTTTTAAATTAACGAAAAATAAACTAAAAAAAATAATAACTTACTACTTAAATAAGAAATTTATTTTGACTACACTACGTGTGAGTGCGTTTCACAAAATAAAATATCATAAAAATTTATTTTAATGTATTCAATGAAGAGAATGTCTTGCAATAAATTATGTTAATGGATTCAACTCATTAGTTCAATTCAATTCAAATAAACTGATTTATTAGTTTCGCTCAATAGAAGATTTACAATTCATATATACGATTACTGTTTTTTATACTATTGAAAATTTATCATTTGTTAACTAACTAGATGTGTGTACAATGAATTCCGTCTAAAAGTTAATTTAAAAATAGGAAAAAAAATCAAAAATGTAATTATTTAATTTTCTGTTTAAAATTTATTTAGAATTCTTATTATCGAATGCATACCTACGGGATCATAATGGTAATTAAGTATTACACTTTTTTAATTTTGGAAATTTTTTACAGTAAAAGTTTCAATAATAAATAAAAATTGTAGTGTACTGGTTGGGAAACCAATTTGTAACTTGGTGGGGCTGGGTTGTGAAACTTGACGCACAAGTTTCAGAACTCACAACTTTATGGACGCATGCACAAACACCATACAAAAACAATTAGAGACATACAATATTTAACACATTGAAAATACAGATAAGTACAGATTAGTGGAAGGACTCCACTTCTAAGATGAAAACCCGAAACTCTGCTACGCACAGTGTGCGCAAAATATGCTTCCTCTCCGGGTAAGTGTCTATAGGCCAACTGACAATTTCAAGAAAGGTTGTCATACATTCAAAATGGAATACATTAAAATATTAAATCTGTTCCATTCATTTTTTCCTTTATTAAAACAAAATGGCTGAATACTTATTTGTGATCCATTATTCTTTTGATAAGTGTTATTATTCTGTTATTAAATTTTAGATTTACTGAATTTTATTTATTTTTATGAAATTTTAGAGTTAATTTGTAAAATATGAAGTAACTTTTTTATAACTTATCGATCTTAGCATTCTTATAATAGTTATTTTTGCAATATTTGTAATGCGTATGGATACTTTTCTGAATTTCTGCATTAAGTTAGATCTTGAAAAATACTATATTTTTAAATTTAAATTACATTACATTAATTACTTCTAAAATTTCCCTCAAATTTCTCTGATATTTAATTTAACTGAAGTCGTAGTGAATAATCTAATTACTTCTCATTTTTATGTTTCAACTGTCATGATAATAGTAAGCAGAATATAGAATGTTACAGAATAAATATTCAGTAACTGTGAAATTAGAATGTCATGTTGTTTAAAAGGCAAAACAAATTGTTATCAGCAAGGGTGTTCTTATTTTCATGTAAATCGAAAAAAGAATTTCAAGATATGACAAGGAAATATAATTATATTCGATTCCCACTAACTGTGTGAGAAAGTGGACAGCAACGAAACGAGACATATTCAAATTTATAGAAAAGTAATTTAGAAATGTTTTTAACTGCAATAAAAATTATTTTAATTTTATTAATTAAAATTTATAATTAATTAATTATATTTAATTATTATAGTTATTAATTATTTTTAATTATTATAATTCTTAATTATCTTTAATTGTAATTATTAATTATCTTTAATTGTAATTATTAATTATCTTTAATTATTATTATTATTATTAATGATCACAATCTAATTATCAATTATCTAATTATCAATCAATTTTATTAATTATCAAAAGCTGTTTGATTAAAAAACTGCTTGTGATAACTATTAAATCTTTTCGGCCTGATTCGTGGCTCTGTGGTAACGTACGTCACTAGTGACCACTAGTGCTGAGGTCAATTAACTGGCGACTTTGTTGTAGACACTGTTTCAAAACGAGGGAGACACGATGACGTCTGTGACGTTTAGCTTCTTGCCTAGTGAGACGGACTATCTGGTGGAAGGTTTTCAGCTTTTCTTTAGTTCCCCCTAAACGTCCTCCCGGAAAGTACTGCCATCCTTCTTAGCGTCACAGAGCCAAGTGAGACTTGTACCTGTGGTGCTCCATCACAACAGAAACTGACCTCCCTTTTCGTCCTCTCATGAGACCACACGAATTCTTGGACTTCACAAGGAGTCTTGCTGCGTACCAATTGAGATAAAAAGAATCTTTCTTTCTCCTGCGCTTTATATATCACACTAGCATCCCTAAAGACACCTACATCCCTATGGGCCTGTTTCTAAAACGGATGTTTACCTTCGAATCAATGGATGATTAAAATGTAAATGGAGGAATCCCGACATAGCGAACATGCAAATAATTCTGTGAATATTATTATGTATACAGAGAGGGTTATTCAGATAAATGTGGTGTTATTATTATGTAAATTGTCATATGTATTGATAATGTAGTCATATATAAATTTCCCTATTTGCTGTATTTCTTCTTCAGTAACGAAACAGCCCCATGTCGGGCCAACGCCTTTTGCCTATGGGCAGATTCCGAAACATAGTATGTTTTTTTTTTTTTTAAGTGGTAGGGGTTGTCAGCCCTACGCCCGCGCCCAATAGCCATATTAGACCAGGACCAATTGTTTAAAGTGGATTTCGAATCCCTACAATATCCATGGCACCGCTAGATCTCTGAACTCGAAATCGGTGACATCCAGCAACAGAGCGCTAGTCACTCGGCCTTATAATTTAATCCTTCTTCAATGATTCAGCCATATGGCCTATCAACTGCCCTATGGTACAAAAGCATACGGTGGGCCAAGGCAGTCTGCCAGATTCCAAAATATGGGAAGGATTTTCTTGTTACGGGGTAGAGTGGTCAGCCCTATGCCCAACAGTCATATTAGACCAGGATCTACAGTTTAAAGTGGATTTCGAGCCATTACAAATATCCATTCTACAGCTCGGGCTCGAACCCGGAACGTTTTGTAAATAGCGCCAGTGTCTTACTTGCTAGGCCATGACGCCCCATACTTGCTGTACAGAAACATGAAATTATTTGTTTTATAATTGGGGATGTAACTTCTAATCAATATATTTAAATATCATTGCCGCACTAATAATTCTTTGAATATTTTATTAAAAAGAAATTCTTATTTATTTTAAGCTTGAATTATGTTGTACGAAATTATGTAAATGAATATTTGAGTAATTTTATTTTATGAGATAATGAAATAATTTTAGAATAAAACAAACTAGCATAAAAACATTATTTTCAGAATTCCTTAGTTAATCCCGCTACAATCTGTTTTCTAATATTTACGTATACATTTTTATCTTTTTTTCTGCCCCTTATTAAAAATGTATTATTGACGGAATAAATAAATTTAATGTCGCACTAACTTTAAAATTTTTAGTTTAATACTTTTTTTATGTCCTTTCCTTATTCCACCGACTATGTGTGTGTTCATAAAATTGCAAGAAGCACTACATCACATGTACGGTTAAAAAGAACAAAATGATTAAAATAGCTTCCTGATCTGTCGGAATAAATCTTGCGAATAAAAATATTCTGCTTCAGAAGTTTCCTTCGAACTAGCTTTACCAAGTAAATATTATGGCAGTACAGCTTGTAAACAAGAACTATTTCGCTAAACAATTTGAAAACTTTTAAAAGATGCATTTCTCATTTCTTTTAGAGTTGTTTTCTTGAAAAAGTTGGTGAAAAGAGTTATATAGGCTGAAATTTAATCTTTATTATATAACCTTTTTTTTTTAAATTTATTATTCTTATATCTCTTTTTATTAGTTATTATTTTTCGATTTTTGATCATTTAACTATATGTAAGCGTCAGATACGATTATTAAAAACTAAAATATTTCAGTGTAGACAATTTCTTTAAAAGGTTTTGAATTTATTTTAATGATTTTAAATTTCACAACACTAAAATATACGTATTATATTTGCTTAAAATCAGCCTAATGATTTCCCAGTCATTATTCTGATCCAACTAAGGTATTCAATATGTATGTATTCATTACATTTGAATACTTTTATCCTATTCGGCTGAAAAACGCATGGACTGTACCAACCACGACCATGTATATAATGTCTACTCATAAATAAATGATAGTCATTATATCAATTATATACCTCACCATTATATAACTTATCGTGTGTAACATAATGATATGATGGTTTGCCTTACCACGTCTCCTATACACAAATTCCATAATTAAAAGTCCTATATATACAAGTATCAGATAAAATTATTAAAGATTAAAAATACTTCAGCACATTCTGAAAGTGTATTTAAATGATTTCGAATTTATTTTTATAATCTTAAATCAGATTAAACTAGTAAATTCACATTGTACTAGTTTAAAATCGGACTGCTGATTTCCCAGTCATTATTCTGATCCAGCGAAGATATTCCAAATATATATATATATATATATATATATATTATGTATATTTGATCACTTATATCCAATTCGGTTAAAATAACATGTGGACTGAATCAGCCTCAACTATGTATATAATGTCTAAGCATAGTAAAATGCCACCTTCTTATCATATAACATAATGATATGCTTTATAGCGCCTCCTAGAGGCAAATTCCGGAATTAAAAGTTTTTATTTAGTGCAATTATAAGATTTTTAAAGACTAAAATATTTCAGTATACTCTGAGGGTATCTTTAAATAGCTTCGAATTTATAAGTATTTATGATTTTAAATCTGATTCCACTAATTGATCTCCATTATGTAAGTTTGAAACTGAGATTCAAGGAAGGACATAATAATTGAGACTCAAGGAGGAATATCAATACATATATATGGACATTGATGTACCTCATAAGCTATAAATAAAGAAAGCAAAATCAAAAGTTTAAATTTGTACATTAAAGTCTCGTTATATCGAACTTGAGACGCAAACGAATTTAACTGACGACTAATAATATTAAAATAATATTATTCATCATATTAAACATTAAAATAATATTATTAAAATCATAATATAAATATTTTCTTTTATAATTTGAATTTATTTTATTTAAAAATCATTATTTTGATAGCTTTCTCTTTCTCTTTCTGTACATATATATATATATAGATAAGATAGATAGATAGATAGAGGAGAGAGAAGGAGAGAGAGAGATAAATAGATATGAAAATAAAATTTTACTTACAAAAAAGTAAATTCAATCATTCAAATGGAAATTTTTAAATAAAAAATAAATTGACAGCCTGCACACTAAAAGAAATTTCTTCTAAAAACTACTTAACAGGCCGAAGATACTTCTCTGGTGATCTATTAAAAACCTACATAGTGGGATGAATTCAAAAACATCTTCATAAAGACAGTATTAGCTACTATTCCTCTTGCGAAAGCTCGTGAACTTTTGAGTAAGTTCTCAAGATGGCCGGTACTCTATAAGAATATGTATTGTTTTTTTGCATTAAGTTCTAGTTTATTTCTCATATTGATATCTATATTATTCAAATATTATAACATAGTTCGGTTTGAGTCTATACCGACAACTATTAATCGTATCCTTGTCTAAAATTCATTTTCTTACAAACTGGAGGGTATCTACAACTTTGCAAAGGAATTCACGTCTTTATTATTCAAATATTATAGCGAATGGTTTCACGTCGGTTAGGGACTATACAGAGAACTATTTATCATATATGTGTGTGCAATTTATTATCATATGAAATCGAGGATACCTTACAACTTGGTCGTATAAATATTTGGTCGTCATTTTCTTTAGATATGAAATACAATCTATACTCCTGAATTTATGTCCAGAGGGAACTTCAAGGTACCTCATCGAATATTGCAAAAAGCCTTTCTATATATTCATAACTGTACCCTAGATATCATGTTCATATATTTTCTTGTTTCCCCAGTTACTGAGCCCAAACGGAGTTTAACTTTACGTAGATTAATGAGCCTGCATGTGGGAATGCATTTTTTATTTTAGAATAATTTGAAAGTTATTTGAATAAATAACATATATTTAAAATTTCTTTCAATTGGTATCATCATTTATTTCATTCAGTTACAATTTTATAAATGAGTATAATTTTATAAGAGGTTTATTCATGAGTGTGAAGGATGTCTACTATGTTATGGCTGGCACATATAAAGAAAGAGCTCAGTATTTA
>BPLR01017788.1:0-91298 GCA_021605095.1 Caerostris extrusa | reverse complement strand
AACATTATAGAAAATCATGATACCTTTTTTTCATGTGTATGTCATTCTATGCTTCAGTCCATGAAAACGCTATGTTTGTTGAGCACTTTGCATTGATAATATGATTGTTTGTTAACGTTGGTTTCTGACTCGAAAAATCAACCCCATGATACTAGAACAGCTGATACCAGTTCTTATCTCCCACCAACCCAAGAAAATTAGGGGAGGGGGAAAGAATTTTGTAAATTACTGCAATGGGCTTTATAGAGGAAAAAAAAATTATAATATTTCCAATTCTTTTTTTTTTCATGTGTATGTCATTCTATGCTTCAGTCCATGAAAACGCTAAGCGCTTTGCATTGAAATATGATTGTTATTAACGTTGGTTTCTGAAAAAATCAACCCCATGATACTAGAACAGCTGATACTAGTTCTTATCTCCCACCAACCCAAGAAAATTAGAAAATGGGCTTTATAGAGGAAAAAAAAAAAATTATAATATTTCAATTCTTTTTGTAAGGCGCACAAAACATACCTCATTTTTTTTTTTCATGTGTATGTCATTCTATGCTTCAGTCCATGAAAACGCTATGTTTGTTGAGCGCTTTGCATTGATAATATGATTGTTAGTTAACGTTGGTTTCTGACTCGAAAAATCAACCCCATGATACTAGAACAGCTGATACCAGTTCTTATCTCCCACCAACCCAAGAAAATTAGGGGAGGGGGAAAGAATTTTGTAAATTACTGCAATGGGCTTTTTAGTGGGAAAAAAAAAAAATTATAATATTTCCAATTCTTTTTGTAAGGCGCACAAAACATTATAGAAAATCATGATACCTTTTTTTTTTTTTTTTTCATGTGTATGTCATTCTATGCTTCAGTCCATGAAAACGCTATGTTTGTTGAGCACTTTGCATTGGTAATATGATTGTTTGTTAACGCTGGTCTCTGATTCGAAAATCAACCCCATGATACTAGAACAGCTGATACCAGTTCTTATCTCCCACCAACCCAAGAAAATTAGGGGGAGGGGGAAAGAATTTTGTAAATTACTGCAATGGGCTTTATAGAGGAAAAAAAAAAAATTATAATATTTCCAATTCTTTTTTGTAAGGCGCACAAAACATTATAGAAAATCATGATACCTTTTTTTTTTTTCATGTGTATGTCATTCTATGCTTCAGTCCATGAAAACGCTATGTTTGTTGAGCGCTTTGCATTGATAATATGATTGTTAGTTAACGTTGGTTTCTGACTCGAAAATCAACCCCATGATACTAGAACAGCTGATACTAGTTCTTATCTCCCACCAACCCAAGAAAATTAGGGGGGAAAGAATTTTGTAAATTACTGCAATGGGCTTTATAGGGGAAAAAAAAAAAAAAAATTATAATATTTCCAATTCTTTTTTGTAAGGCGCACAAAACATTATAGAAAATCATGATACCTTTTTTTTTTTCATGTGTATGTCATTCTATGCTTCAGTCCATGAAAACGCTATGTTTGTTGAGCACTTTGCATTGATAATATGATTGTTTGTTAACGCTGGTCTCTGATTCGAAAATCAACCCCATGATACTAGAACAGCTTATCCCAGTTCTTATCTCCCACCAACTCAAGAAAATTAGGGGGGTTGAAGAATTTTGTAAATTACTGCAATGGGCTTTATAGGGGAAAAAAATTGTAAATATTTTCAAATTTTTTTTTTGTGTGTGTGGCGCCAGCAAAACGTTATAGAAGATCATGATACCTTTTTTTTTTTTTCTGTATGTGGCATTCTATGTTTCAGTCCATGAAAACGTATGTTTTGTTGAGCCCTTTGCATGGAGAATATGACTGTTAGTTAACACTGGTCTCTGATTCGCAAAAAACAACCCAATGATACCGGAACAACCGATACCAGTTCGCATCTCCCACCAATCCTTTCAAATTCTGACTTAACTGGCCTTGAAGAAGAGCCAGACATTGAAACATAACAAATACATGAAATTAAAAAAAAAAAAATTAATACAATAAGAAATCAAAAATATATCATTAATTTTAGTGTTTTCTTTGTGTATTTTTTTATTGTTTTAATAATAATAGTAGCAATTTGAATATCAAAGCAAAACCTGTTCTTAAAACAAGAGTGTCTTTACTATGATCTCATAGCCAGTATCTTTTAATCGAATTCAATTATGAAATACATTTTTTTATTGTGCAAGTTATTTTTAAAATTGCATATGTGATGTATATTAAATACTTAATATCAGATTAGTGTGTTTCCATACATTAAAAAGTAAAAGTAGATCAATTTACCATTGTCGACACCATATTGTTTTTGTAAGTCACAGATTGTGTAAGTTAAGAATCGTATTTGATTTATATTTCTGTAGTAAGTAGACTTAGTAGGAGGCCAAACTTTTTAATTTGTGTAAAGGACTATCGTGTGTTTACGAGATGTAGTATTCATATTAGAAAATACAATAGAGTTCCGTGCTAAATAATTATATATCAAATCCTCTACTGGTTGGTTGGCTAATTTCAGCGTTAGTTATTTTAGCTGAAATAGAGATAAAGCGTCACATGTGTTTTCTTTTTAGGCGATAAGCTTTAGTCGCTATTGTTTTGTTACGCTCCTGAAGCAAATTAGTGATTAGTAAAGAGTTAGGAACCGTAAATTTACAAATTAAAACGTCAACGTATTACTTTTCCGGTAAATAATTAATAATTTCCAAACCGATGTGAAAGTTATTCTTTAACGATTCGTTGGTTTTGGAACTGCAGGAAAGAAAAAAAAAAAAAAATTGACAAATCGTCGTGGATTAGTTATATAAAAATAATTACTTGCTGAAGGCTTCCAATAAAATATTCAAAAAACTTGGTTTAAAAATTTTTCAGCAAATGGCAGTTAAATCCCGTAGGCCGTTGACGCTGCCATTTGATTGCTTTAAATTAAGTTTCTATACTTTTGTCATAGGTTTTGATACGGTTTGCTAATTTAAATACCTTTAGGTAGGTTAGGTCCTCGTTCAATATTCATAACCAGCCAATATTGAAGAACAGCTACATCAAATAGCATGAATTATAAATGCGTACCACTTGACTGTAAATGTAAGGAAGAAAAATGTCGGAATTAAAATTCCAACTTCAGAAAAGTTTGTGTGGAAAATAACAAATCGCTCTTAAATAACCTCACGAGCGTCTCTTGTTACTACTGTTCTTCCCCGGCTTATTAATAGGTTATTGCTAATTAATTATTTATTAATACCCAGGGTGATGCGAGAATAACTGTAACTGCAAAGCGCGATTTATTATTAATTTTAATTATGAAGCTCTTTTGTTACAGCAAGCATCCGTTGCGGGATTATTATGCCTCGTTTGAGGAGAAAGAGGGAATATATCGTGTTACAGGCATTTCCGATAAATAAATGACCGCATTTTTAACTTTTATCGCTCTTATTAAATATTTCTAACTGGCGTAAAACTTTTCTCTCTCAAGAAACGTAATTAGTACGTTAATGAAGAGAAAATTAATTTTTCAAACTAATTAAAGTCAGCTCCTGAGTTTTCGACGTTTCCCCTTTCTTGTAAGGTAACCGTCACTGAAATTTTGAGTTCTTTCTGCGCAATGGCCTGGCATTGTGCTTTTCCTATGAAAGCGTTCCAGGAGACGGTATTGTTTTTTGAGAAGCTATGGCTTTTAGCACCATGTGGCGCTCGCAAAACGATGTTCGTCAATTAGTTTGCGCCTCGCGTGTCAAAGCGTGCGCTCAAGAGGTGCTATGCAACATTTTTGTTGCTTGTCAGGCCTCTCTGGTGGTCAGGAGGTTTGAACCTTTTCAAGTTAGAAAAAATGAAAAAGGCAAACAGCCTCGTCATGGATTCTGATTGTTTAAAACAGCGGGTTTTCAAACTGGTGCTTAAAATGGTGTTTGCATTCGAACAAAAGGATTCTGTTGACCTCAAATGGTCGTAATGAGTTGAGTGACGGGGAATACGGTGGTGCTCCTGAATTTCTTAGCTACTCATTTTGCTGGATAATTGTTGATTGTCAGGGGTTAAGTGTTTCAAAGTGGAAATCGCTTCCGAATCATGGAAATTTTTGAAAGTCGCCTTTTCTTTTTAACTGTTTTTCTTTTTCCTTAAAGGTAATTTTAAATATTTAGTTTTAAAAGTACGATACTGAAAAATGCAAAGAGTTTTCGGATCTATTCTTCAGTTTAACTCGATTTGCGTGATTTGCTTTTGTCAGACCACTTATTAAAAGTATTTTTGAACTAATTGTTTTAACATGATGTGACTGTAGATGGAAATGTGCAATATTTAAAGATTTCTGATGTTAGAAAATTTAATTGCATTAACATGGTGTCTAGTGGTAATTTTAATTTTATTTCCTAATTCTGGAATTGTAATAAAAAGAAGCATTATCTTTTTTATTCTATATATTTTGATAAGTGCCTCACTTATTTGACAATTTAACCAGATTCAATTTTTTTTTTTTTTTTTTTTTCAAATGAATAAATCTTATAAAAAGCCCATACAATTAAAAATAGATTAGTTTTATTTAATATAGTACTTTTAAGACATTGACTATATATAATTTTTTTTTATATTATGCATAGCTGATTTAAAACTTTCCTTTTTTAATTTTCTGTAAGCCTTTTATGTTGGACTTTTTGTAATATACGAAGGAATTAATATATATCTTAAACAAGAAAAAAATAGATTAGATTTGTCTTGTCAACACATTGCTAAATCGTTTAATTTTCTTTTAACTTCCTTTACATAATCAATGAACTGAAATACGTCAGATTATATACATTTGTTACATAAATTACATCATTCTTCCTTCCACTTCCCCAACGATTTCCATGCTGCGATCTAACCCCTTAGAATCTATAGGGGAGACTGGACTAGACTAAACCATTGTTTTATTCTTCAAAAAAGACAATTATTTATTTTGTGCGTCCCATTTTTTAATTCCCTTTTGTTCGCGGGCATTTTACGGCCTTATCTGTAATTTCCACAACAGGGTCTTTTCCCGTTTTTGCGTTGTCGCTTTGACACCGGAATAATGATGTAATCCGATTACGATGATCGCGAATGCATTGTCTTGTCCGTAATTGGGCCAATCCGCCGATAGCATTTCACATCACTGGTCTGAATCACTGCTGCGGTGATTAATAATCTCGCTTGATGGGAGCTTCACCCGCCAATCCATCTTACTGTGCCAGGATGCTTGTCTTAAATGCTCACTTCCTTGTGCGCAAAGGAACGTCTGTTTCGATGATGTGGTCTGGTACTTCACCTGTGCACTAATTTCATGTATCTGTCATAATTGTCAATGTTATTATTTATGTCTTACAGCATTCAAACAACCATTGTCAGAATAAAATGAAATAAGCTTCTAAATAACCGAAGACCTTAATTCATAAGCTTGTATTTTATCTTTTTTTTTTTATAACATCAAAGAGCATAAAAATCCACTAATGCTTTGTAATATAATATATAATGCTATCAATGTTATTATTTATTTGTCTTACAACATTCAAAAACAACCAATAAGCTTCTAAATAACCCACTCCTCATAAGCTTGTATTTTTATCCCATAGAGCGTAAAAATCGGCTAATGCTTTGTAATATTGTTTGTGCATAACTCCACTATGCCTATCTATGCACATGCAGCAATAAAAAATAATGATATCATAATTGTCACTGTTATTATTTATTTGTCTTGCAGTGTTCAAACAAACCAAGCAGAAGTATCAGAATAAAAGGAAACAAGCTTCTAAATAACCAACGACGTTAACTCATGCTTGTATTTTATATAAAATCCACAGAGCATAAAAATCAGCTAATTCTTTACAATATAATATATAATATTTTGTAATATTGTTTGCACAGAACTCTACTATAAATATCTATGTAATACACAATCAAGATAATAATGCCATAATTGTCAATGTTATTGTCAATTGTCTTACAGCAATCAAAACAACCATTGCCAAAATAAAATGAAACAAGCTCCTAAATAACCGAAGACCTTAACTCATAAGCTTGTATTTGATCTTCTTTTTATAACATCCAATTAGTATAAAAATCAACTAATGCTTTGCAATGTAATAATACTTAATGCTTTATAATATTGTTTGCACAGAACTCCACTATGTATATGTATGCAATGCAATAATCAATAGACAATGAGTGTTTAATACGTCAACTCTATACACTCTCTCACTATGTGAACACTATGCAACTTAGTACGAAATTAATACTTTGTGAGAAGATTAGTTTGAAGGCACTAAACGATAGCACTAAAGGCACTAAACGATAATGTAACTAACAAATTTATGATTTATTATGTATATGAGTATACAAACGTACTCTGCATAATACCTAAGCGTTTAGGCAAAGCATAATCATTAGCAAAAGCATAGCAGATTTTGTATATGAATATTTAGTAATATATGTTCCCTATATTATATAAAACTACATTATGTATATCGTCTATAGTCTAAATTTTGCATTGTCTAATTTGATAGGCAATAAATACTTTATAACATGTTCTCGAAATCTCGATTCGTTTATTAAAAGCTTTACAGAAAACGCAAGGTTCTATTAATACTTTTTTTTTCCTTGCAATTACATTCATTTCCTGCGATCTTTTAAGTTGAAAATCATGAACAGTATTTTGAACAAAATGAATTGTCACTGAAGGTAAATTATTTTATTATGGAAAATTGAAAGCTTTTCTTTCTAAGTATTTATTTCTTAATTATTTCCTTATATTCTTAAATTGTAAGACAACTTTTCTTTTATAAATCTATTATTTGAAGATTATAAGTTTTACGTTTATGATTGCTTTTAGTGAAATTTAAATATCAGGAAATAGTTTTCAGTAAATTATATATTATTAGTAATTCATTTTGGGGTACTTTTCCTAGACAAAATGGTATAAGTGACTTTTGCTCTATAATCTTTTTTCTGTTTTTATAATTTTTAAAATATCTGTGTCATTCTGTAAAAATCTATTTCAGCATTGTATAATGATCATTCCATCCATGTCTTCATTTTTGCTAAAAACCCATAATCCCTATTATAAAAAGGATGCACAGGCTTTCTAAGGCAAAATGTCACTTAGATTAACAATGATTTATAGAAGAGTTTCCACTCAAAACATTAATTATAATTTATAAAAATTATGTATTGTATAAAATACGATTAATAAAAAGTAAAAGAATTTCATTGATATTGCATTAATTTATGTATTTAATATTTAAATAAATTGAAATTTAATCGATTGAAAAGAAAGTCCCTGTTTAGGTATTAGTAAAAAAAATTAAGGTATACGTTGAATCAAGGAGATTTCGCATTTAAATTTATTCATTATCAATATTATGTTTAAATTATCTCTGCAAAGGTAGTTTGTTTTTATTTAACTTGTTCTTACGTTTTACATAACAAAGAGTTTGAATTATAAGGATTCAGGTGTATTTTTGGTTATAGGTGGGGGAAGTGTTGAATTCATTTTACAACGGTTCAATATTTAAACAACATAAGGTCATTTGGCTCATATTACTATACACTTTTCACCAAACATAATTTTGAAGTGCATGAAATTTTCTTCAAAGTTCAATAGCAATTTTAAAAATACCACTCATGGGATGTATTGAAGTTAACAAAACACATGATTAGCACAGTCGCTGTTTGAATCTCCTTCATATATATTCTTTAGTATGTTCAAACTATTTTTAAGTTAAAGTAGATGGGCTGTTGGCTGAACCTTTCCAGGGTTTTTTCCAATATCATGCCCCTGAAAATCTTCCCGGAAGGCATTACTTTTATCTCGCTGTTCTAGACGACATAAACTACCTCTTATATTTGATGAAATCGTCTCGTTAAGTTTCTTTCTTCTTCTCTGACGAACTGAAACTGGACTTCTTCAAATTTTCTGGGCTTGATTTAGAAATATACTAAACTAAGTCAGGCGGATTCTGACGCTTAATACGTTGAAAATGTTTGCATGGCATTTCTTGATGCAGCCATAGCAGAAAATTATATGCAGAGGGATTTGATTAAAAAGAGAAAGTGCTAGAAATTCAACTATTGGGAAATCTGTACTAGATTATAATTATACTTGGAAAGTATGATCTCGTACATGACATAGCATAGCTCATTGAAGTGTATGTTGAACAAAAGCTATGTTGAATTGAAAAGAAGGAATGAGAGAAATTCATTTATAGGAAGATCATATACTGTCTTGTTATAGCGAATCACAACCCCATGTGGAAAATACTTTCTTGTATAACTACTCATTGAAGTATATCTTGAACAAAAGGCTATGCTGAATTGAAATGAAGAAATGAGAGAAATTCATTCATAAGAAGCTCATGTATTGCCTTGCTATAGCTACAAGGCAGTATATGATCTTCATGTGGAAAATACCTCGCATACATTGCCTTGCAACCTCATGTGGAAAATGCGATCTCGCATATAACATCCGTTTCACCCGGAACTAGCGTCATAGCCCTCTGAAGTGTATCTTGAGCAAATTGAACAAAAAGTTATGCTGAATTGAAAAGAAGGAATGAGAGAAATTCATTTATAGGAAGATCATATACTGTCTTGTTTTAGCGAATCGTAACTCCATGTGGGAAATATAGTACGATCTCTCATAGTATGACATCTGTTTCATTCGAAACAAGTATAGCCCTTTGAAGTGTATCTTGAACCAAAAGCTATGGTGAATTGAAAAGTGGAAAATACGATCTCGCCTATAACATCCGGAACTAGCATAGCCCTTTGGAGTGTATCTTGAACAAAAAACTATGCTGAATCTTTTATAGGAATCATTATCACTGAAAATCATTTATAGGAAGATCACACACTGCCTTGTTATAGAGAGCCTCATGTGGAAAACACGATCTCGCACAGAGCATCCGCTCCAGCGAGAATCTGCAATGGAACTGTTTGCATGAAACTGGTAGAAGATCCAGAGCAAAAAGCTGTGGTGTGTGCAGAGAAAGGGGGTTGATTGAAAAGAGCGAGAAATTCATTTATCGGAAAAATCGGGGATCTCCCACCAATAACGATCCGCCCCGAGAGCGGACCCCACTTGACCCTTCCCCTCCGGCAAAGTTATGAACAAAAGCATCCAACTCGAAGTAAAGTGATGAACGGAGCTCTTTGCGTCTATTTATTTTTCCATCTTTATATGGAGGCGATGATGCGTAAGCGAGGGAAAACTCGAGGAATAAACAAGAAGAAAAGGGCACCCCGCATTATAATTATTAGATTTCGCCGGCGTCTAGAATACTGGAGGACGCACGCTTTTAAGGAAAATTAACGGTACCTCGGTCCTCGGTGAAATTATAATTCACTCGGAATATTTTAGCGAATTTATTATTTTCTTCACTCTTCGTTTGGGTGTAATTAAGGAATGGCCATAAATTAAAAGGTGATTACGATTATGCGGTTATGCGGGGGCTTAATTTCGTCGGGGTCACACACACACACACACTGCCTGCTCCCTCTCCCTTCAAAGAGATGAAAATAATAATAAATCGAGAGAGAGAGAGAAGAATATTTTCCGAGTAATGTTTTCCTCGGCTAAAATTTTGCCAGAGAATGCTGAGGTTATAGGCCTCGATTTCTCAAAATTAATCCGGCATTTTTCTCTTGGAGAATTTGAACACCAGCTTAATTGCAGGAATTTGCATAGCATTCTTTAAGACAGTTGAGTTTTTCCCTCCCAATGGACTTCCGATGAGCGGTTAATGGACAACCTCTGATTCCACAATCTTGAAATTGCGACGGAAGAAAACATCAGATTTTTTTATTGAAAGAAATTTTTTTTTTTTTAAATTGATACATTTTTTTTTTTAATGTGGATATATTTTACATAATGTTAGAAAATAATTTTCGAATGAACTTAATCTCAAATTATCCTAGATTGCATTATGCCAAATTTCAATTAATTCGAATGTCTGTGCCGGTTTAGTGTCCTATCTACTCACCATGGCCAACTGGCTATCGCTCTGGCCCTTGGTACTGCAGGCTTCAGGTTCGAATCCGGGCGGACGCATGCATGTTTGTTAGTGATTCGGAATCAACTTTAAACTGTAGATCCCGGTCTAATTAGACTAAAGTGTGCGAAAAATGACCGTAGAGCGACCGATTAAACCTACCGTTCAAAGGAGGCCAGTTGGCTAGCGCTTTGGTCTTTGGTATAGGTTTCAAATTCCAATCTGGCGGTGGCATAGATGTTTGCTAGTGGTTTGGATCCATATTGAACTGTATGTCGCGGTCTAATTAGTAAGTGTGCAAAAAAAATGACAGTAGAGCGACAAACCAAACCAAATCTACCATTCAGGCTTTGGCTGGGGTTTTAAGATGTGAGATTTTAGTATTTTGATTGTCAGAATCTTCGAATCTGTGACTGTAACGCACTCCATTTCACTCGTGCTATATGACATGCATCCACTTGGCGATATATGATAAATCGGAACAAAAATTTTGTAAGCATTTTTTTTTTCCTTGAGGAATCAGATTTCAAAAATTTAATCCAATTTAAAATTGGTTTTTTCCCTGATGAATCAGATTTTTTATATAACGAATTTTAAATTGGATTACCTTCCAATTTAAAATTCGTTATAGTAAAAATCGAAATTATTGGATCATAAAACCCTGAAAAAAAAGTAACAATAAGACTTTTAACAAGTAACAATCTACGTTTTTTCTTAGTAATCTCCATTAATCTTTTCTAAGAATGAGGGATGCAGGTCAGTGATAAACACTATACATGATCATATGCTTTTACAAGAAAAGCGTCATTACACTGTTACAGAACAAAACGGCAACTTTCCTCTTCTCTTCTAAAGATCAGCATTAATTTACAAATAACTGTAATCACGTATAGGAAAAGTTAAAAAAAAAAAATGATACATTTCCTCTTTTTTTAGATAAAAAAGCACATTCAATTTCCGAGTCAGACATGGGTGACTTTTAAAACAATTTATAGAAACTTCTTTGGAAACTTTCTTGGAATTTCAAACTCATTTAATCACTGTGTAATTGTTTTGTTTCATAGTTTTCGTCAAACTATTTACAAACTTCAGCATTGATTTAGAAACGAAATTAAAGTATTTTTAGTAAAGGTAAAAGTTGGTAAAAATATAGTTCTGTAATCCTAATCTAACAAGAATAACAAATAAAAACTGAAAGTATGTGTTTCGGTTTATGAATAATAACAAGAATTATCTCAAAAGAAATTTTTCTGTTTTCTAATATTGAAGTTTCCTAGGAATCATTCATTTATTAGCATCGTAAATATTTTGTCACTTCTAAGTTGCAAGAATGTAAGACTCGTTAATTAATGGTAGGATAATGCTGGCCGGCTTTCAGGAAGATGAGATTTTATTTAACAATGGGATTGCATTATAACCATCATAGTTTTGAAAAAGGAGTAGACCATATAGTTTATATATGATAGTTATAACTGAGTAGACATCTCACATTTACAATGATTGAAATTATCTGAGTTTCTTCAAATGAAACAAATAAATTTCAAGTCTGAAAATCCTCTCTATAGATATCATATCTCATCACCCTATTAAATCATTTTGATCCGCTGAATTGGTATTAGTCACAATAAAGAGGCTTACAAAATCAGCATTCTCATGAACTGCGTAGCGGCCTGATGGCCAAATGCGCTCTGGCCTTTGGTACTACTGGCTTCAGATTCGAATCCTGGCCATGACATAGATGTTTGCTAGTGTTTTGGAATCCGCTTTAAATTGTAGGAGCCGTGTCTGTTTAGCCCTCGTGTGCACCGTAGAGCGACAAACCAAACTACCAAACATGAACTGCGTTACAAATGTGTATATATACAATGAGGTGGTTGCACAGAATTGTATATGACTTGAAAATTTCGATGATATAGTCTTTGGATAAGTTTCTGGAATGAAGATTCGTTGTTCATTTAGCGTTGAAAAAGGTGAAATATTTCCAAAAGCTAATCTTACGATTGCTCACCTTTCTTCCCAACACTGATTAAATTTCGATGCGAGCGAAAATCTACCAAAAGAAAATTTTTAATTAACAGCCTTTGGATGAGGAGGTAAACAACAACAACACATAAACCAAAAATTAAAATAAATAATAAAAAAAAAAAAAAAAATCCCACCCTTTTATTAGATTTGAAAAGTCATAAGTCTTTTCTGCATGCAGTGAGCCACTTGGTTAAGCAAAATTAATGGTTTCAGTCTGCAAGCAAATTAAGTTTTACCGAATATTTGGAGGAATTAATTTTGCCTCCGCTAAATGCTGCTTAGCATAAATTATAAATCAAACTTTTCCCTCTCCAGACGCTGCTCTTCCGAGTCTCAATGCAATACTTTTCAAGATTTCGCATCTTCATCAGAATTCCTCATCTGCGGCAGATAGGGGGATGCGTAATTAAGGGTTTAAAATCAAGATATTTCGGGTGGCTTTGGAGGTGAAAATCGTTCAATATTTAATATGGTCAATGCGTAAAGGGAGATATCATTGAAGAATTAATGTAAATTGAGCGATTTTTTTTTTTTTTGTGTCAATGGTTTTTCGCATTAAGATAAATGCAATTTAAGGGATTTAAACATTAAAACATATGATGTTAAATTATTATTATCCTCTTGAAATAGAAACTTTCTTTTCAAATAAATTTTTACTCAATTTGAGATCATTAATTTGGGTTAAAAATGAATATATATAAACAATTTTTCAGAAATAATGCTTTTTTTTGGTACTTCTAATAGTATAATAACATTAGGTTTTATACTGGTAAAACATACATATTTAACAAAGAGGTTTTTAATGTAAACGCATTTTTTTTTCGATACAAAATATCCGTTTGAGTTATTGATGAGTAAATGGGAAACTACTCAAACATTTTTTTACAACATTAAAAAACATTTCTTGTTAAACATGTATTTTTTTCAAGAATAAAACCCAACGACATTATACTATTAGAGGAAGCAAAAAGTATTATTTCTTGAAAACTGTTTATTTACATATATGAGTTCCGTTTGAGTTAAGGTGGATTTACATCAGGAACTAAAGTTTCAAGTTGAAGTTTGAGAGGGCAAGAGATCAGATTTTCAATTGCGCGTTTTACTACGTGAGAAATTTTAGCATCTGAAGGAAACCCATCTTCATTTCTTCGTCATTAGAATTGTTGCTATAGTCCAATCTCCCATGTCTAGTATAATCGACATGGAGTCTGAAAAGGATGTATTTTAATGGGAAATATCAGCATAGTGTAATGAAATTCATTATAAAATAATTACAATAAGTGTATATTAAAATGAATTATAACAGATATTAATTTATTAAATAATGTAATTGTTTGAAGATATCTTTGATTTTGAAGTCACAATTTAACATTTATTAATATATAATTACATGTCAAACAATCGAAATATTTATAAAATAATTTATTTTATCATGAGAGATTGTTTTGATAAAATAAATACTATTTAATAGAAGGATTCCAATTATTGAAAAAAGTTTGTCAATGATCATGAATTTAACAAAGACTAACTATCATTTAGCATAATGTTACGAAAATATTTTAATAATGCAAAATAAACTAGTTCATTCAATTTTTTATCGATTCTAGAAATATTTTGATTTTATCGCCTACAATTTAATTTATTTGCATGTATAAAGGAGGCTGATGGAAATGACATTGAAGATGCTAACATTAATTGAAAATTATTTTGTATTTTTTATGTTTACATTACATTGCTAATAATTTTCAGAATTTACAGAAAATCTTGAAAGTTACTTACGAGTGTTTTTGTTTTTTTAAAATCAGTAACATTTTATTTTATGTAAAAAATGCTTTCAATTTATGTCTTTCAAAATTTCGTATAAATATTAATTTGTTCAAATTTTCAGAATGATTTAATTTATTAGATTTATGTTACTTAAAATTATTTTAATAGGAGAAATATGTACACGTATATTTTCAAAACAGAATTAAAAGAACTTTGCATAAATATTAATAGTGATTTTTTTTTTTTTTGTGTACAAGTCTATTATAGTATGTGTATATGATAGTTATTATAAGTGATTAAAACCAACGATATGTACTAAATTAATTTTAGAAATGAAATAATTAATGTTATTTAACAATTATCTTCTAATACACACATGTAGCTCAATTTATTTTTCTCGTATATTGTTAAACATAAAGAAATAATCGTTTGTGTGAAAAGAAGAAAATTTAAAAAAGATTATTATACATTACAAGAAAATATTAATTTGCCGTATTTGCTTATTTTTATTATCAAATTTTAATAGTGCCAAGCAAATCACATTCTTAAATTGGTAAAATAATACTATTTTTCTGTTATTTAAACATATTAAGTAAACACACGGGTTACTGTTTCTTATCAAAAGTGCAACGATCTTTATTTCCAATTAATTTAGATTAAACTCATGTCTTGTTAACAGTAAAATAGTGCATCAGATTTGAACTATCAAGCGTCTTTTTAAGACAATACACCCGCTTAATCATACAGCACCGTTTCCCCGATGCGAAAACTCCCCACATGTGACAACAACACGTTTCGAAATTTTCGTAGTCCGCGGCGCTTTCTCCATTGCGTCACCGATCGAACAACCATTGGTCGGGAGTCGAGTAGCGTCTCCCGTTACCATAGCAACTCTTACTCGCACCATTCCATCCCAATCCCTCACTTGCACTACAGTACACTTTTCTTATTCCCTTTCCTTTTTTTCTTTCTGTTTTTTGTAGTCAATCCCGAAGCGGCGGAGGCGCAACATCCATCTCTGCAACACCAGCCACCGCAACAGGACCATCCTGGGGACGAGTCCGAGTACGAATCCGAAGGAGAGGGAGACCTGTCCGACGACCACACCATGAATCAGCACCACTTGTCCGACACTCAGGAGCAGGAGGCGATCATCGCCCGGATCAAACATCGTCAGGAGATGGAGGACCGCTACAGGATGGCGATGCGGGATGAGTTGCGCTACTCGCCGGACCCCAACCGCGCGGGGAACGGCAACAGCAAGTCGGGGACTCCGTCGCCCGATACGTCGGGGCAGCAGTACCTGTATGCGGCTAACCATCCCTTCAACGCCACTTTTTTTAACCCATCGCACATGGCCGCGGCTCAGGCGGCTGTGGCCATGGCCGCTGGTCGCCACCTCACCCCGGCGCCCCTCAGTGGAGGATCCTCTTCTCACGGATCGGAGACCCCCCCGAACAATGGAATCGGAGGAGCAGCCTCACCCAAGGGAGCTGCAGGAGAAACTGACCAGTCCAAGTACACCTTCGAAGAACAATTCAAACAGGTGAGGACCTTATTTTAACATGTTAAATATAGCATAGTTCACATTTTCAAAAGATTTGCCATGGGAAAAATAATTAGTTTACTTAGATATACAAAAAAGACGTAAACAATAGTTTTTCTTAAAGGATATAGAAACAAAACACAACTTTTAGTTGTTCCGCTTATATTATGTTTACATCATCATCATCATTATCATCATCATCAACAACAACAAAAAAAACCCCATTTAAATATACATACAAAAGAATTTCTGTATATGTAACCGTTGAAGTTTAGATGCAAATTATGAATGAAAGGATTTTTATATCCTAAAAGCTAACCAATTCAGTATTTTTTTTTTTTCCGTTAATGTAGCGAATTTGCCTTGTACCATTACCTAGTTAAAAATGTTTAATATAACATAGTTCATTTACAGAAGATTTGCCATGGGAAAAATAATTATTTTATTTAAATAAACAAAGACTAATGTAAACAATAGTTTTTCTTAAAAGATATAGTAAAAGAACACAACTTTTAGTCGTTTTTACTAATAGCCTCTTCAGAAGTGGAATTTTTTTCCGCTTACATTACGTTTACATCAACAACAACAAAAAATCATTTAAATATACATACAAAAAATTTCTGTATATGTAGTTGTTGAAGGTTAGATGCAAATTATGAATGAAAAGATTTTATGCCCTTAAGGCTAACCAATTCAGTGCTTTTTTTTTCCTAATGCAGAGATTTTGCCATGACTTCTAGATGAATTTTTTTCTTTTAAATTATACTGAGAATAAATATCACATTCAAATCATTGCAGAAATATTTATAATTGTTAATTATCTCGTAAATTCAATATTTTTTTCTTCTGAATAATTTTAATTGATAAAACAACTTAAACAAGCCTGGAAAAGAAAATTTTTAAGCATTTTGTACAAAACAAACTTTATTACGCGTGGAAATACTCCTGAATTCTTGTTAAGCTATTTTAAAGTGTTCTTCCTAGATCAAGGATTCACTTAGAATTTCTTTGCCTATTGGAAAAGTATTTAAAAGTACCCAACATTTTATACTGTGAATTAAATGAATTGGTATGAATCTTAAGTGAATAACTTGAGTTTTGACAGACAATTATTACAGAAAGAATTTCCTCTGGATTTTTGTGGAAGATAATAGCTTAAGTTTGAATTGTTTAAAGTAAGAGAAAATAGTTCATTGTTTTCCTTGTGAATTTTTCTTTCTCTAAGCATTATTATATAATATTAATAAAAAAAAAAAGTAATGATTGATTAATAAAATTAACTGACTAAGGAAAAATTTTCTGTTTCTCAATTTAATGTAGAAAAAAATTCTAAAAATATTTTTTTCACCTGTTATATCATTAAACGTCTTAGAAGCTTTATGTATTTTTCTATTGGCATTTTTATCAGCAATGCTTTTTAGTTTTTAGGGATTTTTTTCAAGAGCCTAGTTGTTTATTATTAATGAAAGAAGGACAACAGTTTCTGTAGTTATTTTATATCTTAACTGTTTCTTTTATTTATTTTATTCCAAATTGGGATTTTAGATTATTATTTTTTTTTTTAAATGTTTCCGTTCGAAAAAGATTACATTCGGTGAGAAAATTTTTCGCAAAGATTTAATCTATATATTTTATAATAAATTATATAGCATTAATATTTTGTTTTATTTCAAATATTTTGTTATGTGTTCTTTAGATAATGAGTTTAAAGAAGAAAATTTGGAGGGGGATAACATTAACCAAATTATTTGCAGTATTGAATGGTGTTAGGATTTCTTAACCTTTACTTACTCAGTCTTTTAAGAAATCTTAATGGCAATCTTAAAATCGGCGAGATAAAAAAGCTAAAAAAAAAAAAAAAACTTTTGAATTCATTTTGTGACGATGGAGAAATAAAGTAACTGATTGCTCAAAATTGCAACCTTTTTTTTGATGAGCTTGGAAGCACTTATACAAGTCACCCGACCAGTTTGTTATAAGGCTACTGTGTTCAGCACAGGCCCTACGCTTCGCTGAATAGCAGGGACTACGTTCATCTACAAGACGGAACCAATAAGCTGCACGAATTACTGCAGCCGAATGTCAAGCTGAATAAAGCTGAGAAAGCTTCTATTTTTCTCTCCAGTCGTGTCATTTTTGGGCAAAAAGAAAGGAACTAAAGCTTATTTTGTCAAACATTTAAGCTCTATAAAGTATTCCCTTCCCCACCTTCTGCTGATAGTTTGATGCATTTCGTTTATTTGCTTTTGTATGAGGATATAAAAGCGTGTTTGCTTCGAATAGCCGCAAGCGTGTTTTACCACTCTTATTATTATTTATTTTCCCTCGAGAAAAATAATTGGTCTATTACGTCTGTCGTAGATAATTTTGTAGACATTTTAAATAATGCATTTCCGTGAAAGAAATGCTTCTTGAATTGCAAGCCCTGCTGTTGCTTGGTTTAGACTGTTACGAGCTGCTGTGGCGTCAAAGAAGACCACTTATTTTTTCATTGAAAATTAGTGTTCCAATTGCCCATGGAATGTGGCGTTGTTCTTTTCTTTTATTCTTCTTCTAGTACTGGTAAAATAGGTTTTTAAGTAGAAAAAAAGAAATACTTAATTTTATCAAATTATTATTTTTAATGTTCCTTAACTGCGATGCTCTAACGGAATGAGGAAAAATAGTTATAGAATAAATAAATTTACCAAGTTTATTATCAAGTGATTTTCTAAATGGAAGCATCAAAAGAATAAATTTAGTAATTTAAATAATAAACTATTCAAAGCAACCCAAGTTATAAAAAATAATTTGTCATTTAAGAAGAAATAAAAAAAAAAAAAAAAAAAAAATTTTAACTGTTAAAGGAATTGTAATACTAATAGTATTTAATAGTACTTTATAAATATTTTAAATTTTTTTTTTTTTTTCTTCCTTGTAATAAATATTTAAGAAAGAAATTGTGCAGTAAAAATATTTTATTGAATTTTTTTTTTACTTTTCCTCTGTACATAAATGTTTTCAAATTTATTTAAAAGCAATACTAATATATAAATTGTTCGTTAATTTCTAAAGATAAAGGAACGATAAAGGAAATTTTGCACCAAATTCATTTTTAACGTATCTAAATATGTAGAAAATTATTACTTGTTGAAATCTGTCTACGTAAATGCTATGTAATTTTATTTACATAAAATATATTGAATTGAATTTACTCAAGGTTTTTCGAAAAATTTTCATTTAATTTCTTTTGTTGCTTGTTGTAGTAAAAATAACATACCATTTCAAAGAAATAAATAAAAAGGGACTGAAATTAACAAAGCAATTCCTTTAGATTTTTATTATCTTGGAAAACTATTAAAGCAATATAAATTTATAAAATTTTCGTTAATTTCAAAGTAGGACATAATGTGGAAAAATAAAGTTTATGACGCAGAAATATCAAAATACATTTTACGATAAAGGAAAATTTGAACCAAATTCATTTTTTTAATGTATCAAAGTTATTACTTGTAGAAATCTCAGGACTTCAATATTATTTATTTTTTATTTTATTTTTTTGTCAAATAAAATTAACCTAGCCAGACTCTAACTGAATTATAATATCTATTGCATGCATATCCGACTATTTACTTTCTTTGTTGCTGATTTTTAAACATTGATGCAATCGATAAAAATTGAAACATGTTCATTTCTTTTGTACTGGTATTTTTATTTACATAAAATGTATTGTATTGAATTGAATTAGCTGAAGGTTTTTGAAAAATTTTCATTTAATTTCTTTTATTGCTTGTTGTAGCAAAAATAACATAGCATTTCAAAGAATAAAAAAAAAAGTGGACTGAAATTAACAAAGCAATTCCTTTTTTAGATTTTTTAATTTTTATTTTTCAAATAAAATTAACCAAGCCGAAATGTAAGGGAATCATAATATCTATTACATGCATATCCGACTATTTACTTTCTTTGTTCCTGATTTTCAAACATTGATACAATCGATAAAAATTGAAACATGTTCCTTTCTTTTGTATTGATATTTTTATTTACATAAAATGTATTCCATTGAATTCACTCAAGGTTTTTGGAAAGAATTTTCATTTAATTTCTTTTATTGCTTGTTGTAGTAAAAATAACATACCATTTCAAAGAATAAAAAAAAAAAAAGTGGACTGAAATTAACAAAGCAATTCCTTTAGATTTTTGTTCTCTTGGAAAACTATTAAAGCAATAACTCTACATTCGTGAGTTCCACATTTTGACTCTTATTCCATTAAGGAAAGTGGCAACGGAGGGGGAATCATTCGAACGATAATACTTTGATTACGTGTACACAATCAGACATAAAACTACTTTGGCCATTGTGAGAATGCAACTCCAAGGAAGAAAGGGAAATCAATTCGAAATATAGGAATGGCGTGCAAATGCATAATTGTCTTCAAGAACCAAAACAATGTAAATGGTCATAATGCTAGTCACAATAAACTATATTTCTACTTGTTTGTGTGCGCGAAGAAATTTGTGTCGTGCACAATTTAATAATGCTTTTTTTTTTTTTTATTTTTGTTCTTTTTTATTTTTTTTTTGTTTCATCGCCGCTTTTATTCCATTACGTGCTTAATGACTCTGAAAGCTTGCACTAGAAATCAAACACGCAAGTTTCTGGGAGCTTTTACTTGATCCATTTTGTTTTCATTTCTGTTTGTGTATTAAAGAAGAATGCACTATTTTTAATCGTTTCTTTCGTTTGATTGTTTTTCGTAACGTTGTTTACAAAAAAATTTTATATTCCTCTCGTGCATTTTCTGCCCGTTATTGATGGCTGTGAGGCTTCTGTTGATGGTTCGGCCTTTTTGTCAAACTTAATAATTTTTTTGTTTTCATTTTTGTGTTCTTTTGTTTCCAATAAAAATGTCCGCTGCTTTAATAGCTTTATGCTGGCAACAATAAATGTGTTTAACACTAAATTATTCGTGTGTGTGTGTGTGCTTTCTTTAGCATTAGATAACATAATTATAATGTCTTTTCATTATCAATATTTCAAATTGTAATTGCTTTAACTATTTTTTGTCTTTAGATTGCAGTCATTTAAATTACATATTTTACACTAATGGCTTTGAAATGAAATTAAAATTTTTGTTTTCATTTGCAGAAGTGGACAGAAGTGAAATTAAAAACATTTTTATCGACATCAGTGCTAGAGAAAACATTATTTATTTTTTTTTTTTTTTTTATTTTGTATTTATTAAGTATTTTCAAAAACAGAGTATCGGAGTTTTCGATCAATTTCGAAGTGTATATACGGAAGTAAAAATACTTTTTTATACCTTCATTGTCTTTTCATTTTCTTCATATATTGAAATTTATTTCTCATGGTTTGCAAACATCACTCATTACTGCATAGTTAACTGAAAACATTTTTTTCGCTATTGTTTCTGTACTATATTATTTATACTTTCAACTAATGTAATGTAAAGGAATAAAACAACATAAAAAAAAATCTGCTGAATATCTGCGAAAATATGAGTTAATGTTATTCCCAGGTGTTTTAGTCCTTCTGGTATTAAACGTATACGTTTTAATTTTTTCATTAAATTGCTACGAGATTTAATTTTTAAGCTGAAGGCTATCTTTTCTTTTGTTTTTTTTTAACTTGTGTATCTTTCATATTTTATAAATTGTAGTTTATATATATTTAATCTACTCAAATATATTTAATTTTATAAAATGAAAAAAAAAATTAAATATGTGGTTTATTTGCAAAATTTCATAAATAACTTACAGAAATAGAAAATACTTTTTTTCCTTGTTACCCAGCACAGCCACAAAAGTAACAAAATATTATAATTAAAGATAGAGGGTAAGAAGAAGAAAAAAAAAAAAAAAAAAAAAAAAAATGGAAAATGTCATTTATACGAAAAACATTCAACTGTTTAATTTCCTTGGGCCACATTTGAAGAGACTTGCACCTGACTTAAAATACAGTATGCTGATGTAAGGATAGTTATTAACAAACAAAAAAAAGAAAAAAAAAAAGGTATTTAGGTGCAATCTATGATGTTTTCTATGATAAATAACCAAAAAATAGTAGCATAATAATTTCTTTTCATACATAATTTATTTAAAATAGATTGCGAATCAATATCATAGAAAAGGCATTAACCCATTAAGGATTTAAATTTTTTTCTATTTGAAGGAAATGAATAAAATTTATTTTTTAACTTATAATTAAGCAATAATAAATAATACGCAAGTTATAAAGGTTGCGAAAACATAATATCAGTTCAAAACGATTACTTTTCCGATAGCCGAAATTTTTTTAAGCTATGTTAATATAATATGCCTTTACATATAGTTATAGTTCAGCCAAATAAAATCGCATCTTCATAAAATTTTCGACTAATACTGCCATTTATGAGAATAACTCAAAAGTAAAACAGAAAAACCTGAATAATTCTCTAAAAGAAGGAATAATCTTTAAGGAAAATTATCATATGCAAACAAATATTTTTTTCTTGCAATCAAAGATTTTTCTATACCGGTCAAAGAGATTTGAATTTTAAATTTATAATTTATTAATTATAAATTGAACAAAAATAGAAAGGATGAGAAAAAAGATTATGTAATGTTGCGTTTTCGCAATGTCAATCTTAAATAAATTTAGGAAATTTTACTTTTTCATGACGAGCCACATCCACAACAGTGTTGAGCCGCATTTGCTCCACAATCTCAACAGCCTTGATTTATTCTGAGAAATGTATAAAAGATTATTAGTATTAGTATTCTGAAATTCTTTTTAACTCTTTAATAAGAAATGGCCCGTGTTATTAAAAAGGCATGATTATCTTTTTTGCGTATCTCGTATCTCAACTAGTCTTGTTTGACACACTCTTCTGCAAATACATACACGTGGGGGCATTTGCAAGGCAAATGAATCAACATGAAGGCATTGCTTCACGCCATTTACACAAGTAATCGACGTACATCATTCTTTCCGAATCTGTTGTCTATCATATTTTGGAATTGAAATTATGCTCGAAATGTGCTATCAGATTAATCTCCTCTCATCCTTTCTATTCTCGTCTGCCCTATCATTTGTTAAAAGATCTTTTCGGTACTTTAGCCTTTCAGTTACACACTGCTACCGATGCATAGTGCAAGGAGCAATGTGTGAGAAAGTTTGGAGACACGCGAAAAACTGTGTGTCTATATAATTAAAATTCTTCCACCTTTTTTGCTTTTTTTCGTCATGTTTTTAATGCGATTCATTGATTTTTTGACGTATGTTTTTTTTTTTTTAACTGTCAGGAATCTTTTTTTGAATCATTGTTGTAAAGGTATCGTTACTTAATCCTTCTGAAATAGTTTGCGAGTTGCTGATTTGTATAGAATGGTTATTTTCCTCCCTGGTTTTTGTTGTTGATTATTATACAAATTTATTAGTTATCTTATTTAGTTATGTGGATGCGTGACTGTTATCCGTAAAATCGAAGTTAAAGCTAAGTAGTATTTCCTGTTGTTAATCACTTTAAAACTTTTTTTCTTTTGGCTTTGAAAGCTTGATTAAATTTATATATTTGTATTTCGAAAATATTTGCAGTTTGGTGTTTTTAGAAATAATTGTGTGTGTGTGACGTATATATATATTTTTTTTTCCGTTATTTTAATCAGTGCTCTTAAAATTAACATTTTAATACATATTAACATTAATCTTAATTTCCCAACAATTTCTGAATATAAGGATTTTTACTCTTTTGTAAATAATTGAATATCGACCAATTTTAGTTTCAGTATATATGTTCAACACTCCATTATCATCATCAGTGGCATAACAGCACAGTGGGACAAAGCCTACTGGCAGATTTGGAGACAGAATATGTTATCTTTTTACGGGATAGAGTTGTCAGTCTTACGCGCAACGCTCTACAGTCATATTAGACCTGGACCTACAGTTTAAAGTGGAATCCGAACCACTACAAATATCCATGGCAGCGTAACGAAATCTGTGGCACCGAGTGCCAGAGCGTTAGTCACTTGGCCATCAGGCTCCTCAATAAATCGGCCCCCCCCAAAAAAAAAAAAAACCCTCTTATCGCTATGCCTTCTCTTTATATTCAAAAAAGGGGGAAAAATATTTTTTTTTCTTCAGGAGGGGCCAAGGATATCATTGTATTCAATTTATAAAAGAATTCGTTAAATTCGTTATAAGGAATAAACTTAGAACGAATGACTCACCCACGCCACCTCCAAAAAAAAAAAAAAAAAAATTTTTTTCTTGACAAATAGCATTTAAATATCGATTAAAAATCACTAATCGAAGAGTTCTGTTTAATAATAAGGAAATTGAAGTTGAATACGCATGCATATTAAAAGATCAGAAATCTTTACCACTCAACCAATATTGGGAGTCGCAAGACCAGAAATCTCGAATCTGGTGTCTCGCAGTCATTCTTGCGCGGAAACTGATAGTCCAACAATTTTTCTGTCAATTGTTTCCGCCTCTGCTCTTTCGGCAATTTACCTCTAACACGCGAGTCTGGCAATGTGTCGCTCGACAACGAGGGGGAGGGGCCAGAAATTACCTTTCGTGCTCTATGCCAGTGTGTGTGTGGCATTTTTTTTCCTTCTTTTTTTTCACTTCTTTTTTTTTCTATGCTGTTGCTTTTGACGGTCTTTGTGAGACAAACACATCTTTCGGGACGAAGAAAGCATTAGATGTCTTTTTTAGAAAGTTCCGAAACAGAGTTGAAAGAACTTTTGTCCAATCTACGATATAGCGGAAACTTTGTTTCTAAGTTGCAAATGAAGATGATTATCGATGTTTAATAAAACCAACTAAACACAGAAAGTTTAGTGTTAATTTATTTCGAAATTCGTAAACATTTTGAGCATTTTATTTATTTATTTTTATTTTTCCCCAAAATATTTGGTATCTACTTTAAACTGTACGTCCCGGTCAGTTTAGCTCTCGTGTGAAGAGACCGTAGAACGACAAACTAAACCCCAAAATATTTATTATTGTAGTCATCTTAAATTATTGTTAAATTTCTTATTGTTTATTTAGTACATGTCACCTTCATTTGCGTGTTTTCTTTCAGATATTTATTTTCTACTATAATTTCTTTTTTTGAAATTTAACTGTCTTTTCCATAAGATTATATTGTAATGCTTGTACGATTCATTTTTCCTTACATGTCACTATAGATATTTTTATGATGTATGCTAAATTTCCAATGAGTTCTACATAAAACACATCTTTTGGGGCGGAGAAAGCATTGGCTATCTTTCAGAAAGATCCCCGAAACACAGTTGAAAGAACCTTTGTCCAATCTGTTTGTAAGTTGCAGATGAGATGATTATCGATGTTGTTTAATAAAACCAACTAACCACAGAAAGTTTAGTATTAATTTATTTCAAAATTCTTAATGGTTTTAAGTACTTTTTTTATTATTATTTTTCTCCAAAATATTTATTATTGCAGCCATCTTTTTATACTTTTGTTAAATTTCTTTATTTTATCTTATTGTTTATTTAGTACAAGTTACCTTCATTTGCAGCTTATGGGCAACGGGCGTACCGATTATGGAGTACCAATGTGGTTTTAAGAACCACGAAACCTCCACATCTTAAAGTTAGTTAGAAAATCTGCACTATTGAAGCTGCTTAAATTTTAAGAGTAAAAATATTAAAGAAAAATAAACGGAATTTAAGAAAAACATCTCCTGCTTGAGAACAATTAAAGCAGAAGATCTAAAAAAAAAAAAAAGCAAAAGCTATCGGTACAATTAGATGTCCGTACCCCGATGCCCCCCGAAAAAAAATTAAGTTGAAGTTAAAATTTACTTTTAATTAACTTTTTTTTTTTTAAGATTTTAATTTTAAATTTAAAAAAAAAAATCTGAAAATCTAAAACCGGAATCGGCATTGCGAAATTCTTGTTGCTTATCTCTCAGGTATATTTATTTTCTATTATAATTTCTTTTTTTGTTATGAAATTTGTCTGTTTTTTCAGTAAGATTATATTGTAATGTTTATGATTTAAATTCCATTACATGTCACTACAGATATTTGTATGATATATGGTAAATTTCCAATAAGTTCTACATAGAAAAAAATTACCCATAAAGATAAGATAGTTCCAAAGAAGTTTAATGCTCTTAATATATTATTTGTTTGATCTGCAAATAATTTTGATACACCGTTTCATGTGATATTTTAATCGCTGATACAATCTGGTTTATACAGCTTAAAACTTTACCTTTCTCACGTTGATATCATTCTTATGTAGTCAAAATATTTACGATATCAAATCTTGTTGTTTTGCTCAATTGCCTTTCCGATCTGACGAAATTACCTATCATTATTGGAACCTTATTATGAAATAGGATACGAATACATTTGAATATGGTATTTTTATCAAGAATAAGGTTTCGAATAAGTTTAAAAGGTATTTTTAGAAGTTTATCTAAATAACAATCTAATCCAAATAACAAAAATGTTGCTATGCCTTTAGTTAATGAATTATGTATTTTTTTATTAGTCCTTCCATTTTTTAGTTATTCCTTTAAAAAAAAAAAATAACTGCTGTCATCAGAATAATTAGGAATAAATTTTGAAATTGAAACAAAAAAAAAAAAAAACGCTTCTATATTAAAGTTTAATTACAAAAAAAAAAAAAAAAAAAAATAAGCATAATTTTGCAGAAGATTTGCATTTAATAGTTGTTAATGTTAATTTTCCTTGCTGGTATTTTAAAAATACTTGTTTATTTTAGAAGACACATATGTAGTTAAAAAGCATGTCATGATTCTTTAAATCAGGATTACCTTGAATTCAATCATGAAGAATTGTTTACAATGATGTAGTTAAACTTTATATTTAGTAAAAGATATTGAGTGATGCTAGATATGAAATTAATCTACAGTACAACTTTTTGTAGCATTTATTAATAAAGTACAATTAAAATGTATCAGTACCTGACATTTTATTTGAGGTTTGGTTTGTCGCTCTACGGTCATTTGTTCACACTTTAGGCTAATTACACCGGGACCTACAGTGTAACGTGGACACATCCATGCCACAGCCAGTATTCGAATCTGAAACCTCAAACCAAAGGCCAGAATGTTAGCCAATTGACCAACAGGCAGCCAAAAATGAAAAATGACAGCTCAAAGTAATAGCTTACATGAAGATTTAGATTCGAATCAGTTGGCTGATTGTCATTGCTTTCAGAAGCAACAAGCAAGGAGATTATAACGATTTTGACAAAGTCTATAAGTATCTAGCGTCGACAATCAAAATATTTGGCTGTATTTTCAGCAAAAATCAGGTGCAACTACCCAAAAAGTCATATCTTTATATAAACTATAAAAAAGTAAAACATCAATAATATCATTATAAATAACATAACAAATAAATAACGTCATAATAAAATCAATAATTTCAAACACTAGTTGTTGATAATATTTAAAAGCAATTATTTGTTTGCGTAAAATTTAAAAATACTAACAAGCATGTTTTCCCTCTTATTTTTATTTTTTAATAAATATATGGATCATAAATTTTAAATCGATATGCATATACTTTTATAACTCTAATCTGGTAATTATTTTCTTTAAATATATGAGATAAATTCCTAGTAGCAATTACACAATTTTTTATTTTTTTTTTTCATTTTTCCACCAAATCTATAAGTTAAAAATTATTTTGCCATGCATGGATAATTAACGCATTCCTATTTATTCATCGAGACAAATTACTCTGCAAAACCTTCGATAATGAAAACAAAAACGTTTCCCCCTTTTTTCCCTTCTTTCCCCCCCTCCCAAACGAATTAAATTGCAATTGTGACATCAGAAACTCAACTTCTCTCTTTACTATTCTTCCTTCCGATGAGACTCGCTGTGGTGACGTCACAGGAAGACATTCATCTTCCACGGTCATGCTTAGTTACTATTTTTACATTGTGATTTTTTACTCTCCACTCATCGTCACCCTTAGGGTTGATGAACACCCGAATATTTGATGGATAGCCAAAAATAAAAATTCAGAAGAAAACAAAAGGAACAGAACTACAACAAGAACAAAAAAAAAAGCAGGTCCAAGCGAAGGGAAGGGGGTGAAAATAATGCCTTGTTACGGGTCATTAATGAAGTTTACCGACGCTGATAATCAGCGTTTTTGGACGCCAAAATGCGTTGGGGGGACTTCTTTTTGGGTTTTGTTTATGTTTATTTCTTCCATGTTGGCATTCTTGTCACGATCAGAAATCGTGTGGCGTTGTATAGTATGCTGCCGATGGTGAATAATTGCTGGTGGCTCCTCTGAAATCAAGTGGTCAGAAGGCATGCATGTGGAAAATACTCATTAGTTGGGATTTCTTTAAGTTTTACAATCGCTTAAGCGACAAGTGAAGAATAATTATTTTAAATGCTTCTTCTCAAATTGTCATGTGATCGTTGGTTTGTGACCACTTAAGGTTCATCAAACTGTACATGGCTCTTTTTAGTATTTATTTTTAAAATTGTGACTATATGCACTTGATGTGCTGAGTGGATTTCGTAAGATTACAGTTCTGTTAAATGATGATATTTGCATTCAGTTAACCACAGGAAACGCATTCCATGCCTGCTAAGAATCACCAATGTTTTAAAATTAGTTTAAAGTTGTATAGTTACAGCAACAAGTCAACTGTATAAGTTAAACTCTCATGTGCGTGTTTATAAAAATATCTCAAAATTAGACAGATAAAAAGAGAATTTCTCATATGATTACGTAAAAACAGCATTTTTATAATAGCCTACCTTATGGCCTACAGGCCCAACACACTGGCGTTTGCTAATATCTTAATAATTACAAACATTTGAATTTGGATTCTAATAGTTCCCATGAGGATTTTATTACTCTTTAAATTTTGTGTTTTATCCCATTTATATTTAATTATTTTTTTTTTTTTTTTTTTTTAATTGAGCTAACTGCAAGAAATTTATTCATTTCCTGTGTGAATTTGTCAGTGATTTAAAGTAAGTTAAAGATGTAAAGACTTTACCTAAACGATTTTTCCATTCTTATTTTCAAAAGAAAGTTCTAATATGAAGACATTTTTGGAGCATAGGTTTTACAAAAATTTCACCATTGTTATATTCATGCAAGACAATAGTTTCTTCCTCAATTCTTGTTATGCTATTACTGTTTTTTTCAAAGATCTTCACTTGCTTTGATTACAAACAGGTGACAGTAGACGAAATTACTATCAAATGTAATTTCTTTTATGATATTGAAAACTCATTGTCCATTGCTTTGCCATTTGAAATTACATAGGATTTTTTTTTTTTTTTTTTTTTTTTAACTCTTTTTAATATATCAAGTTTATACAATGTGAAAAGTATATTGCGTAATATCACCAGAAATTATTTTGTAAGATGTGTAAAATGAAGCTCATTTCTCACTATCCTGAATTATTTAATTTAATGTTGTTGTTCGTATAAAAGTTTATAAACTTCAAAATTTTTTTTACGATATAAATTTGCAAACAAAATCAATTGCTTAATTCAAGCTTTGTACAATCCGAGTTATAAAATTTTATGAATGAGTCTCTTAAAAACGTGCTTTTTGTTGAGAAAAGCTTACGAAATCGCTGACCCGTGGATTGTTAGGTTTGCATTTTTCTATGAGCTTGAATTTCCCTTCCATTTTAAAAGCTCTACCTCTACATCGATGACGTCATAATGTGAGGTGCAAACGCAAAGGCAATTTGATTGTCGCAGTTTATTATTATATTTCGTCGTTGTGTGGGGAGGGAGAGGAGTTAGGCCAGTGTGATATAAAAGAGGAGGATGGGAAATTACGACGGGGAGGGTAGATTAGGGAAGGAAAGGGTTATCGTATCGATCGGTTAATAAGAGCGTGATTCATTCAAAAAAAATTTGCATATGCGGTCGTTTGCTGGCATAGCGTGCATTAAAATGGCGGATTGAACATTTAAATGAGTGTTGTTTTATTATATGGCGGGAGAGGGAGAGAGAAAGCACGACAGGCATCTCTCTCGATGGAAAACTAAGTTTCTCTTCTTCTAACTTTGGATCTGATTTCCAGTCTAGTTGTGCAAATTGATTTTTTGCGAGTTATATATGATTAATATGTGAATTTTGTAACATTTTAAACAACGAGATTAGAGGTTTAGTTGTTTTGTGTCCCCAAAAATTCGAAACTTTTGTAATGTAAATTGAAAACTATATATTATACGCCGCAAAAATCTCCTCGAAAGTTTTTTTCTTCCTGACTTTGGAACTGATTTCCCGTCCAATTGCACGATTGATTTTTGTGATGTATATGTGGTTAATATATGAAATTTGTGTACATTTTAAACAACTAGACTAGAGGTTTGGTTGTTCTGTGCCACAAAAATTTCAAAAGTATTGTTTTAGTATCTCTGGTTTTAAGATATTATTTCCAAAACTTCTGTAATGTAAATCGAAATCTATTGTTTGTAAAAGTTATTGATTTTAAAATTAATCAATAGTGTGAAATATAGAATTTTATTTACCAAAATATTTTTAAAAATGAATAACTAATTATCTTTGAGAAGCAGCAATTAATTTGAAAACTTTTAAATAAGTCATCTGCATTAATTTTGTAATGAATGAAATTAATCCTAGTATTTTATGTACTAGTTTTCTGTAAATTGAAAAATTGTCGATTTTTATATCAATAACCAACTGGAAGATTTCCTTTTATTCAAAAGTGGCAAAGAAATATTATGTTGTAATGGCAGAATATTGTGACAAATTGTGTTGTAAGTGGCAGAATATTGTGTTGTATAGTGGCAAAGAAATATTATACACAAAGATATGTAATGTGTAAATAGTAATTAATGAATGTGTATCATTAAAATTATACTTTCTGTATCGCCATGTCGACGAAAAAGATGGATTTTTCGAAAAACGTAGGTTACAAAGTTATGATTGTTTAGTTTATGTTTAAATGAGCAATTCCTACCCTTATGGGAGTAAAAACAAGTTGCTTAAAATTTTTCTCCTGTGCTATGATTTTTAAAAGGTGTCATTTAATGAAAATTGTTCTACCTGAAAATAACTGTGACAGATTTCATGGGGAAACGTTTGCAAAGTTCTGATCTCCCATTGTTTTTAATTGGACGAATTCGCCCCGCTCTAGTCGCTGATGCTCTGGTACCATGAGCTTCCTCGGCGTACTACTCGACATTTCTTTGTGGTTTGATAAATAGATTTCTTTGATTAGATGTCACCGACAGAAGTTAAACAAACTGAACTGAAGTGAATTGTTGATGATCGCTCGCTTTGCTGCCTGGTAAGAAGAAAAGAACTCCTGTCCTGTTCTACCATCGAACGTTCCACCAGTCAGCATTCATTTCCCCCAAAAGTTTTCCAAGCCTCTCCATTTTTATCGGGGGCCGATGACGAAAACAAATATCCGGGAAATCATAAACACCGATTTTAAGCCCGTCGCAAAACGCGCGTTGTGTACGTGTGTGAGCCATTATACAGATGCGTACGTTTAATTTGCCTGTCAGAGGTCGAAAAGTTTGACATGCAATTTTGGGGTTTTATTTTTCAAACCTTTTCTCTCGGCAAGAGTAAAAGGTAGGTAGGGGTGGTGCGAAACGAGGGGGGATGAATGTAATTAACGAAATCCATTCTTTATCCAAACGTTGAGTGACTATTAAAGGCTATATTTCGTCCAGGCGGTGACAGCGAAATCTGCCGTTAAGAAACTGCGTTCTTCATGCATCCCACCCGCATATTTTGTGTGTCAAAAACAAGCACCCCTCTCCTCCCCCTATCCCACCCCGTTCGTTTTCCCCAGAAAACGGAAAAATTTCATTCCCAAATCGTAAAATTTTACCCCGGCGAAAACGTCAAAAGGCGTCCCCGTGACTGACGATTTTGCCCGGGCAACCGGCGCATAGTTGAGAAAAATTAACGACGCCCGAGGATTTTCGGGCATTGGCGCGGTGCATTAACGACCTAAAACTATTATAAAAAGAGGCACACAGAGACCCTGGTCTTCGGCGGAGACCTGGTCTGCAATTGATGGTTGATTACTTGATTGTGGGGTTTGGCTGAGTAATGAACTTTTCCTTTTCGTGCGTTTAGGGGAAGAAATCCAACAATGTGCCCGACACGAACTGTAATTAATTGCACATTTCAGACCGACTAACGCAATTATGTCGCAACTCATTATCTACTCCGAAAATCTGGCTCTGCGAGTTGAATATTGATCATCAAATGCAACTAAAGATGAATAGCGCGACAAATCGGCAATTTTTTTCGTTCCCCCTTTTCGCTTTCCATTTTTAGCCCCCATCTTTACTCTTTCACCCGTTACTCTTCTTAATATGTGTATTCATTGTTCATATATATATGCATCGAGACGTTGCCCTGCTTACACTCCACCCCCGCACCCCTTCCGCTAATTTTCTCCTCAACCCCCTTTTCTTAACCTTCTTTTCAACGGGGCGAAATTTTGCGAGGGACGGGGAAGGGGGGTCGAATATAGATAAAACCAAATCAGATCGTCGGATAAGACACAAATGACATCATTTATCATATGAAAGCATCAGTATAAACCCGAAAATGAAAGAAGGGTGAGAGAGAGATGATGAGGAGCAAAAGCAAAGGAATGGTGCGGGGGTGGTGGGATAGGTGAGTGCAATCTTTAAAGCAAAGGCGCGAGGCGGAAATAATTGCAGTTTGCTGGTGCAGATTTTGCGAATGCTTTGCTTTAACGCTATAAACGAAAATTAAGACGAAACTGTTTTCTTCGGGCGTTGGAAATGCTATCAATCACCTACCCAGGAATTTGTCGGAGGAGTTATTATCAAGAAGCGGTCGACAAAATACGGTTTTATAAAAATTGTGGAATTCCTCTCCCGAAGGAGAAATGTAGTCCTTCCTCTGGCCTCTCCTACAAAAGGAAACTTCAGAGATTCATAACTCAATAAGACATTGTGTATGGAATAAAATTTTGCTTCGGTCTGTGTCGTGTAAAAATGTTTCTAAATGTTTTTTCTTTTACTAAAATTAGACTTCGTTTACTTGCCGCCGCTTAGATAAGTGGTCGTGGAAGACAGAACTATTTAAAGCATTTGCCAAGTGCAGAAATTGTCAGAATCGTCGCTACAGATGTGGTGATTCTTTTAAAAAACTTTTACTTAATTGTCTTAGCCGAACAATCTATAGATTTAATAGTGTAATAAGCAGATTAAAAATGTTCAGAATCATACACGAATAAATAATCGAGTTAATCGATAAATTAAACCATCGAGGAAACTCGAGGTCGTTTAATAATTCAGAAAACAATAAAATAAATAATTTTTCTTCGGTCTGTCGTGGAAAAATGTTTTTAAATGTTTTTTCTTTCACTAAAATTAGATTTCTTTTACTTGTCGCTGCTTAGATAAGTGGTTGTGGAAGACAGAACTATTTAAAACATTTGGCCAAGTATAGAAATTACAGACAGATATGATGATTCCTTAAAGAAAACTTTTACATAATTGTCTTAACTTTTATTGTACCGAACAATCTATAGATTAATAATGCAATAAACTGATTAAAAACGTTCAAAATTATAGACGAATGTGTTAATAATTCAGGAGACAATAAAATAAATAAAATTTTGCTTTGGTCTGTGTCTTGTTAAAAATATTTTTTAATGTTTTTGTTTTACTAAAATTAGACTTTGTTTACTTGTCGATAGCTTAGATAAGTGGTCGTAGAAGACAGGACTATTTAAAGCATTTGCCAAGTACAGAAATTGTCAGAATCGTCGCGACAGATATGGCGATACTTTTGAAAAAAAAACTTTTACTTAATTGTCCTAGCCGAACGATCTATAGATTTCATAATCTAATAAACTGATTTAAAAACGTTTAGAATTATAGACGAATGTAGTTAATAATTCAGGAAACACCAGAAGAAAATTAACTATTTCTTAAATTTCTAGTAATATCCTGTTAACCATTATCGTTAACCATTTGTTATTCTCAAAATTTATCCGCATTAAAAGGCATTGGTAACGTTATTTTCCTCAATGATTAATGATATTTATAGTTTTGTTATCGTGCGTGAAAATATTGTTTTTGTATGACGTCCTTGGTGTTATCAAAATATGGGAAACTATATGAATTATTTAAAACAATAATTACTTTAATTAAAATGCTTATTTAAAAAAAAAGTGTTAATTTGCCAAATGACTTCGATTTATACATATATATATATATATATTTTTTTTTGTAGAAATTTGTATTCAGGGCGTGTTAATGATGCTTGCAATATGACATTATCAAGTTATATGCTCTGTTTCCCATTTTGAATTTATTATGAGCTTCTAGTGGTGTGGAAGGGTAACTCTTAAGTTCACATTTTATGTTTGCCAATTTTTAATGTAGTTCTTAATGTTAATTTAAGTAAAGAATTAAAAGTTTTTGCTTTTTGAAAACTATATAAATCCCAATAAATAATTTTACAATTTTAATTAATTTTTTATACGTAATCTTTTATACAAGGCGTAACCTGTATAAAAGTGATAGCACAATATAGTATAACATGGTTTAAACCTATTTGGATTTATTGAAAGATGAGTTTTGTCTTGTGATTTCATTATAAATTAGATTACTAAAGTTAACAAATAAGGTGTATTTATAATCGATCACTTATTAATGATCTTATTTGTGTTGATGCAACCATTTCAAAAGCAACGTATAAGAGAAACAAAAACAACGTATTTGCACGGAAAGGGGGACAAACACCCTGAATCAAAACAGGAAATAACAAACTTGATGTGTCTTTAAAAAAAAGAAGACAAACCTTCCGATGATGAAGCCCTAGCAAATCTGCAAGTCTTTTCTTTCTCTAAGCTTGTTGTGTGGGAGGAGAATGCTTGTCTTGTAGCTCGAAAGGTGCAGGAAAAACTTATCCAATTGGCAAACAATACATATCTACCAGTGTTCAGAATCTTTTATAGATTTTCTTCGTAAATCTTCTTAGTCGTCAATAACCTGCGTAATTTTGAGCATTGTCTTGTAGAAATGAATGTTTCTTTTAATATATTTCTTATCTCTTAACTGAAAATTATAAAACTACCTTTTTCTTTTTCTTGGTCATCTTTTTTACATGCAATGGTTAAATTTAAAATTTTATTTTTGAAAATAAAATATTTATATAATTTATTCATATAAAGACAAAATTTTCCATTCTTCTAATTTTTTGCAGAATACAAACTTATTAGCTTTACGTGAATTTCAGTAAAATTATCATTGGGCTAAAAAAAAAATAACAACACCCCATTCATTAAACATATACATACGCTGAAACATAAATTCACAAAGTTAAATTTTTGACTAATAATTATTTCATAAGTTAGTTATTTAATTAACTTTATGCATAAATTATCGATTACATTTTCAATTGTTATACGCGACTACATTTGGCTTATTTTCAATGTATCTAATTGTAATCGCTTATAATTAAAAAAAAAAAAAAAAAAAAAACTTACACAAAAACCATTTCCTACTCTAATAAATGACATTCATGGATTGGATTTCATTCGACAAATGAGATAAAAAAATAAATAAAAAAACAACAACATTCACACGTAAACATAAAGTTGATTTTTGACCAATAATTATTAAAATTAATTATTATTAAATTATTATTATTGGACAAAAATTTTACTTTGACCAAATACTTTATGCATTATCGATTACTTCAGTTCCTGTATGCGGCCTACATTTGGCTTATTTTTCAATGTATCTACACTAAAACATAGCACAGTTGAATTTTTGACCAATAATTAATTCATAAGTTAATTACTTTATGCATAAATAATCAATTACATTTTCAATTGCTATGTGCGACTACATTTGGCTTATTTTCAATGTATCTAATTGTAATCACTCATAATTAAAAAAAAAAAAAAAACTTACACAAAAAAGCATTTCCTACTCTTATAAATGACATTCATGAATTGGACAAATGAGATTCAAAAGGAGGAAAATGAAACTTTTGTTGGCGACACAGCGGCAAAACAAAACAAAAAAACAGAATATGTATATAAATATATACCATAATAAGGATCTGCACAATTACTCATTATAACATTCTTTATGGTCATGCAGCGTTGAACCGAAGATAGATTCGTTAATAATGGCAAACCAGGTGCATACTGAATTGTTTACCTGCCCTCCGATGAATACAATTCCGAAGCAAATGGCTGTGATATATTACTGAACCTCAGCAAGAGGTCCACCATTAAAAAATATCCCCTCCCTCTTTCCCTCTGCTAAACGCAGAATGATGTCCAATTCCATACCTGTCTCCATTGTTATTATCAAGGATAACTACTACTACTACAGCTGAAGCATTAAATGAATCCAAAGAGGAAATTGAAATGCTTTGCTTTTGAATAAGTTTTTTCTTTCTTGTTTGTTTTATTTATTTATTGGATTTATTGCTTTGACGTAGCTATTAAGTTCCTTACTTCGGATTTCATCACTGATAGAGTAGTTGATGTTGCTTTTATAATCGCATTTGATAATGCGTAATAGAATAGGCATTTCCTTTTTCCTTTTTTACACGAGACAGTGCAATAAATGTTGTGGTTTTTCTTTTTTTTTCTTCTTCAGGGCAAGCAATGAGATTTAAGATGACTTATTTGAAAAGTCATTTAGATATCCGGTTAACTAGGAAATAAAGATTTATTCTCGCGTATCGAATACCAGTGAGAATATTCTGGATAAAAAATACCTTTAAATGTTTATATAAGTGCATTGATTAAAAATAATTTTCAAGTTGCGTGATGAAGTTTTCTGAAATGTGCTTTTGTTGTTCAAACACTATCTGAAAGAAACAAATAACATCGATAAGAATTAACAAAAAATATTCAGAAAACAAAATTTTCAGCAGAAATATTTGAAAAGGATTTGCTAAAGTGCTTTATTATGTTACAATTTTTAATTAACATAATTTATTTAAATCGAAAACTAAAGTTCTACTGATTAATGGTGGTTTATAAACGAAATCGCGATATTTTTGTCGATTATTTCAATCTCGACTATTTATTGAACCTATAAATTGTTTTGCTTCTTAGTTTATTCTTAAATGCATTCCCGCGGCCTGATGGCCTATTAGCTAGTGTTCTGGCCTTTGGTATCACCGGCTTCAGGTTTTATTCCTGGTGGTGTCATGGATGATGTTAGTGGTTCGGAATCCACTTTAAACTGTAGGTCCCGGTCTTATTAGCCCAAAGAGTGCATAAAATGACCGTAGAGCGACAAACCGACCCAAACTAAATGCATTTCCAAACTCTTGAGTGAAATGCTAGTTTAAACAAAATTTTTCCGGTCATTATTTTTAAATGTAATAGGAATCCATATGAAAACTTCTTGCATGGTATAAGAAAAAATGTTATCATGCATAACTTAACGGCTGTATTAGAGACGTGTCAATTCGATAAATTTAGCAAGTATATGGAAATTTTTCTGAAGTATTATGGAATTTTCTTATATATTCAAGACATTTTGTTTATTTAAATATTCTTTGGGGCCTGATGGCCGAGTGACTATCGCTCTGGCACTCGGTACTACAGATTTCGGATGGTAGGATTGTTTGTAGTGGTTCGGAATCCACTTTAAACCATAGGTCCCGGTCTAAAATGACTATAGAGAGTTGAGCTTAAGACTGACAACCCTACCCCGTAAAAAAAGAAAAAAGCATCTCCTGTCTAGAAATCTGCCAGTAGGCAGACAGCCTTGGCCTACCATGGGGCTGTTGCGCCAATGACGATGAGATAATCTTTGTTTAAATTTTGTTTTTAATTATTTTCAAAAATATTAAATTTAGTAGGAGATATTTTAAAAGCAATTAAAAGGTAGAAGAAAAAGAGAGGGGAAAAAAAAAGCAATCCATAAAATAGGTATTTTTTTTATCATTGTGCTGTACTAAAAAAAAACTTCATATGTTCGGTTTTCTTACGGCAGAAGTTGAATGATTTAATGAAGCATCATCTTGTAATTCACCATCTTCAAAGCTGCATTTAGCGGCGGACCTACTACGTTATTTCCCTGCCTCCAGAATACCCGAATTTTATGACAGGAAATGTATTCAGGCGCACCCAGTAGTCATTTAAAGCATTCTTTGTTCTGATAGTTGGATGCTATGTGATAAGGATCATGTTCCGTCGAATCAAAATTCAGCTTTTTTTGGGAATTTTTCGATTGTTGCTTGTTGTTTTCTCTCTGAATGAAAGTGTTATTAAAGATCAGGCTCTGCAATAACCTTCTCCGTGCCCTTGAGGGGTTTCGCTTGGCTGTTTTTCTGAAATAAAGTTATTTTGTTGGCTGGTTTGTTGAAGCTGAAAAATGAGTATGTACTTCAATAAAAAGTGTATTACATGATTTTTTGCGTATGATTCAAAATCTACTAAAGATTATTTGTGCTTACACAGGAAGAGATATAAGCTTTCTTTGATAAAGTAATTAACTTATAGAAGTAGTTCAGAGATCAAAAGTTGTCATCATCAATAAAAAGTTGTATTGTTTTCTGAAAAATATTCTATTTCATTCCAGTTAATAAATTTTACAACTTTGTTATGTATAGATCCAAAATATCTTAAAAAGAGGCTGAATGGCCGAGTGACTAGCGCTCTGGCTCACGGTGCCACAGATTTCGGGTTCAAGTACCAATAGGTCATGAATGTTTGTAGTGGTTCAGAATCCACTTTAAATCGTAGGTCCCGGTCTAATGTGACTGTAAAGCGTAGGGCTGACAACCTTACTTCATAAAAAGTCAGCGTCACGGTGCCAAGTCTGACTTCTACCTACGGGCGCTCTATCACAACAGAAATTACCCCCTTTTCCTTCAGCCATGAGACCTTAGAGGTCCGTGGGCTTGGTCTAGATGTTGCTATCTACCAAGTGGCCTAAGAAAAACAACATACATATTAAAAAAGAAATTTTACAGAACATTTAAATTTTTGTTACCAAATTTATGAAAAAATATGCTCATTAATTATATCTGATTATTTTTTGTTGTATAATGTCTGAATAACCTTTCAAAATTTAATAAGAAAAAAAGTGATAATTCTTTATTTAAAAAAATTGTATCATTAATACAATTTCAAATTATAATCAATTACAAACTAGTTTTTAGGGCCTGATGGCCGAGTGACTAGCGCTCGGTGCTACGGGTTCGAGTCCCTGGAGGGCCATGGTTGTTTGTAGGGGTTCGGAATCCACTTTAAACCATAAGTCTCGGTCTAATATGACTGTAGAGCGTTGGACGTCGGACTGACAACCCTACCCCGTAAAAAGAATGGCAGTTGCTGTCTCGAAATCTGCCAGTCGGTAGACGTCTTGCCCCCCATGGGGCTGTTGCACCACTGATCATGATGATGGCATACTAGTATTTTAATTATCTAAGAATTTAATCAAAAATATATTAAATTATTATTAATTAAAAATTAAAATTATTCTAATCGTCCTATATCACGAAATATGATTTTTATCATTAGCGGCACTAATTTAAAAAAAAAAAAAAAAATTAGGTGTGTTGTAGATAAAGTGGAATAAAATGAGGCTTTTGAAACCCCTCTTAAAAACTATTTACCTAAACGAAAACCGCTCAGAAAACTTCCAACTCAAGTACAGTTAATGACAAACATCATTGATCTGAAGCGAAACTTCGCGAAAAATACCAGAACACAAACATTAGAAGTTATTCCTCTCGCCCTTATAAAAACTGCTTCAATTTAATTATCCTTTTGGTTAGATTTCGGGCGGGAGGTTTCTTGGTACTTTTAGCGGAACTGTTCTCAATTAGGTTGGTTGTTTTTTCGACGACGCTTTCGATAACTCTCAGGGGATAGCTGGCGAGTAGAATTCACATTTCTTCTTACTCAGGACAATGTTAATTAATTTATTGGATAAGTGAACAGCTGAGCAATTAGTATTAATGTTGCTTTAAATGGTTGACGATATATTTTTTTTACTGCCTCCCTCTATAGATGTGACAAAATAGAGATCTTTCGTTGGTTTGGTGGTCAAGGAATGGAAAAATAGGAAGCTAGTTTTTCACCGTTTATACAATTTGGTCAAATAATAATATTAAAAATATATTAAAAAAAAAAAAAAAAAAAGAATTTGTTCATTAGATTATACTGTGGTTTTGAAGTTTCTTTTGAAAAGTGCTGTGACTGTTTTATCTTGTTGGCAAAAGTAATAAAAATTTTCTCGAAAGTATAAGCTCCTCGGAAAAATGAGTTGTTTTCCTTTTAAATTACTGAGAGGCTTTGTTTAAACTATTATCCAAACAGTTTTTAATAAAACATAACTTGTTTCTGAAATGCAATGCGAAAAATTTCGTTGAATCTAAGAAACTTTGTGAAAATTTTTTATTTTTTATTCGGAATATAAATAGTGTAGAATAGAACTGATAAAAATATTGTTGTCCGACGTTAGTTGAACTTTGAAGCAATTTTTTTAGTTGCTTTTCATTATTACCAGTAATTTCATGTATTTACTAGTTATGGTAAGGATACTTAATTGAAAGATTTTAAAAAGAAGAAAGTGACAATAATTGAGAGCAAAATAATTTTTTTCTTTTCTGTTCAATTCACCAACGCTGCGTTTTTTCCTAGTTATCTTTCCTTATTATTAAACTTTACTTCTAATTTAAAAAATATCTCAGTAATTTTTATTTTTTAATATAACAAATATTCTTGATCCATAGCTCATGTGTAAATTAAATTTTAACAGAATGTAATATAGTCTCATTATCTCTGTAAAATATAAATCTCTTTAACATTTGTATATTCAAATCATTCAATGACAAATTTTTTTTTTTTTGTCTTGCTCTAACACTCCCCCAAAAAAAACCCCATAATTTTGTTTTAATGTAATGTCTGAACACTAGTTGCTTAAAATTTTTTTCCTGTAATTCTCACTTATTTTCTATGAAGGACTTAGCTGATCATCTTTACTTTTATGAAAAACACCTTCAAAAAATTTCAACAGAATGTAATAGTTATCTATGTAAACTATAAAGAATTTTCACATTTGTTTATTCAGACCATACAACCATCTTCTCCTTCCCTTCCAAGTAAAAAAAAAAAAGAAAGGAAAAAAAAAAAACCATGTGTTAGTTTTAATGAAATGTCTGAACACTAGTTGCTTAATACTTTTTGCCTGTAATTCTCACTTATCTTCTGTGTAGGACTTAACGAATCATCTTCCCTTTTACGAAACATGTCTTCAGCTACAAAAATTTTTTTTAACAGATTATAATCTAGTCCAGTTATCTTTGTAAAATATAAAGAACTTTCACATTTGTTTATTCAGATCATTAAATGAAATGAATATTTTGTTTCATAAAATGCCTGAACACTTTTCCCAAGTTTAAAAAAGAAAACAAAAACAATACCATAACTTTGTTTTAATGAAATCTTTGAACACTAGTTGCTTAAAATTTTTTTCTGCAATTCTGACTAATCTTCTGTGAAGGCTCTTTGCAGATCATCTTCCCTTCTTTTACTAAAAACACATCTTCTTGCTACAAAAATAATACTGCACATGTATGTAAAATATTATCTTTTCTTATTTTTTTTCATCTCCCGTTTTTATACTTTCAAAAATTTCAGCTGAAAGACAAAATCCCATTTCATCTCCAGGTTTCCTCCATTAAAAGCCGCCCGAATTACGCAGCGGTGAGGTTCTCTCTCCTTTTACCACGCGGAATGACTCGTTATTAATCTATCTCTCCTAACATGTCAGAAAAGTTCTAAAGCTTGCGTCACCGCTACCATCCCGCAATCCATAACATCGTACAAATCCCTCTTGAAAAATACCCTCGGAAAGGGGATACTACTTAATTGCCGATATTCTACGCCCGCCATGCTATCTCACCAAAATGAATTTAGTCCTCCGTGTCACAAGTCCGACTAAGCGGGGTTTTTATCTTTAAATAGCTGTACGGATTAGATGGCTCTCGGCATTTGAAGTATGTTATTTTTTTTTTCTTCTTCTTCAACGTCTTTTGCGTCTTCTGTAGTAATGTACATTCGAGCCTCCATTTTTCTCTTTTGCTACTGCTTATTTATTTATTTTTTTTTTTGTCTTATTACACCCCCCCTTTTTTTTTTTTTTTCTAACCTTAATTTTACTTCGTCTTGTGGTGGCCAAACGTCTTAATTTTTTAAAAAAGTTTTTTTTTTTTTGTATCTTTTCAGTGCTTGGCGTTTAAATCGACGACAGCTCGAATCAACTCTCGACTCCTTTGGCTTAAATAAGCCACGATGGTGTATATGTTTTTAGCACCATTATCATTCATGTCGTGAGAATAATTTCAATTTAGTCTTGTGTGACTTTATTTTTCTTCACTTACTTACTTTAGGCATTTATGTTACTTATTTTTTTGTTTATTTACTTTTTTTTTTTTTTTTTTTTTTTTGCAAGAAGTAGAAAATGTGTTACTTTCTTTTTCCTTGTGGGGTCATTATCATATTTGCTTTTGTTTACGGGTGCCATCTATTTTGTGGGACTTGGAGAGGGTTAGTTTTTCCGATTTTTCATAATTTCGGCTCTTTCTTTACCTCAGGATAAACTTTAGGTTACTTTTTAGGTAACGTCCTAAGCCGTCTTAATACCCGAGTCTTAAGCTAATGTTACCTTTTCTCAACCAGATCTGCAGATGTTTCACTGACAGTCGTTTTTGCAAACTCCTCTCTCCTCCTCTGAATATAACTGATGATGATTTCGCTCCATTGTTGTAGCACTAAAAAATAATTTAGAGTAATGTTTTTAGAGTTGTAAGATCATTAAAACATTCGGACAAATAAAAAAAAAAAAAAAATTCAAGAAATGTTTTCTTTTCTTTCCCTTTGAAGGAAAAAAGCATATATGAGTAATCATAATTTGAGATTTCATTCAGTTTTTTTTTTTAGTGTGCGTGTATGTATCAGAATTTTTGATAATAGCTTTTTTATATAGAATGTTGCAATTTAAAAATTAAGCAATTTAATTGGCTGTTAAAGATCTTTAATGAATTTATTAATGGAAAAGTATAGTCTTTAATATATGGAGCTTGATGACCAAGTGACTAGCACTCTGGCTCCTGGTACTGTAGGTTTCGGTTTCGAGTCCCGCCGGGATGTTGGTAGTGGTTCGGAATCCATTTTAAACCGTAGGTCCTGGTCTTAGATGACTATTGAGCGTTAGGTTGACAACCCAACCTCGTAAAAGAAAGCCTCCCTGTCTCGAAATCTGCTAATAGGCAGACGCCCTTTGTCCACCATGGGGCTGTTGCGCCACTGATGATAATAGTTTGTGATACATTTATCGTAATTAATGTAATTATGCTCGGCACATCAAATTCGTAATTTTTTATTCTATGAATCTAAAAAACGTAAAATAGAAGCATCTTTAGCAGGAAGGATTGAAAAAATTTCGAAAATTGTAGGTTAGGGTTGTTTTTTTTTTTTTTTTACATTATTTCAAATATATTTTAAAATCATCTTTAAAACATCAAATATGCTATAAGATAATTGAAACAAGGCAATGTTTATAATGAGCAAGTAAAGTTCTACCAAATTTCCAAGCGGCCTGATGTCCAATTGACGAGCGCTCTGGCCTTTGGTACCACAAGTTCCAGGTTGATTTATGACATGGATGTTTGTTAGTGGTTCGGAATCCACTTTAAACTGTAGGTCCAGTCTGTTTAGTCCTCGTGTACAAGATAACCGTAGACCGACAAACTTAACCAATCTACTGAATTTCCAAGAAAGTGATCCTTTTTTTTTCTAATTGAACTTTTCATTAATAAAAATAACATTCATTTTCGCTCCCTTCTCTTCGATTTCTACCTTCCTTTTGTATATTTCACTTCAAAAATACATCAATGATTTCATCTAATAAAAGTTCATAAGCATAATCAAATCTTTAAAATAAATTAAAATCGCGTGTTAGAAATGCACTGGATTAATTAAATGCATAAAAGGACTTTTCTGATTCACACAGTTCTCGATCAATACCCCTTTTCAATAAAACTTTTTTTCCCCTTCTTTTACTAAAACCCTTGTTCGGCGGGTTTAAACAGTTGCTTAAAAATTAAGTCCCCCCCCCCAACGCTCCCCCTTTCCACTTATCGTGCCTTGGCAAGCGGGCAAAGACTTGCAATTAAACCGAGGAGTCTGGAGGAAAAATTTTCAAAAATAATGGAAGAACCAAATCAAAATTCAGGCGTTAATTATAAATCTCCGTAAATTATACCACCCTTTGTTACCTTCTCATCGGAGCTCTGTAACAATGGGGTTGACGCCCAATGTCACGTGGTGTACAAATGCCCATCATGACGTCACGAAATTCTAGAAATCAATAACAACTACGTTGACTGTGGCATTAGTGGGTGTGACGGAACACGTAGAACACACGCACAAACACTGAGTGCCTAAACATTTGTGCATACGATTGCAATTAAGATATCAATCGTTAAGATTGCAGTGCTGCTAATGCCCTTTCTTCTGCCATGCTTCATAAATAGCCACTTTACCAAAATTTTACATTCTTTGTGTAGAAAAAGTTTTAAGTACCACATACACATCTTTGAAAGCATTAATAGTGCCAATCATGGAATTGATATATAAAATCAGGCATTTCATATTTTACATTTGCGACTTTTTAACTGAAAATGATACAGGACTAAAATTGAATTATAGTTAATGTATCCTTTTTACGAGTAATTTAATTCATATTAAAGTCTGTAAGTCTTACTTCAAATATATTTAAGTAAATTCATTGAAATATCTGAGCATTTTGAAAACATTAAAATTTTAAAACATTTATATCTCAAAGCACAAATTGACAAATAAAAAAAAAAAAGCCCATTTTTTCCCCCCCTTTTCTGTTTGCCTATTAATGTTTTCACCAATACAATATTAATTGACTTCATTTTGCATATACTTAAGGACAAATGTAAAAAGATTAGTTTACTGATGCTTTACTCTGTTATCTTTGGTGTGTTACTTTATTTTTTCCCATTCCAATATAATTTGCAAACGTCATTTCCCTTTTTTTGTAAAGTTAAAAACGTTAAACTGTATTCAAATTAAATTTTTTTCCGAGTCATTTGTTTTAATTTAGAAGAAGAAAAAAAGTATAGGATTTTTTTTCCGCCATAAGATGTAATAAGGAAATCTAAAAAAAATGCTCGCTTTATTCTAGAAACTAACCCTACAAAAGAAGAAATAAAAAAAAAAAAAATTTTTAAAAAAACCCGTTAATCTATGTTACTTAATCTTTTTTTTTTTTTTTTTTTTTTTATCAACTTCAAGTTGTTTTTAACATATTTACTAATAGGTACTTACTTTAGATATTGTTAATTTCCCTTTGTATGTGTAAATGTTCAAATTGTTGTCTCTTTAGTTTCAAAGAAATTGCTACTGATTTCTTATTCCATTCGTAGTAATCTGTAAAATGTTCTTTTAGAATAACAGAGGTGAAAAAAAGAAGCAGATGTTGTTGTTTTTTATCCCTGTTCGCGTTTAAGTATTCATTTTAAAGTAGGTGACTTGAGCATCCCTGAGGAGTAGGATTGTTTTTAATACAACGATTAAATTGTGTTCTTGAAAAAATAAATTTTAAAACAGTATAGTTTTGTGTCTATGGCTTAAACTAGACTTTAAACTAATCGGATAAAGAGAGTGTTTTACAAGGAATTATTATTCCTCTTGTCTATTGTCTATACATAATATATAACGTGGCTTGAAGAACATTCAATTTGTCACACACACGATTTTTTTCTTTCTTTCTTTTTTTTTTCTTTCTGTAACCCTTTCGCTGAAACTGAGAAGTTAAATACCCGGTTATCTTTAAATATGTATAAAGATTTAATTGCGTTTTCTTCCGTTGAAAATTAACAGCGATGGAGGATAAGTGTAGGTAGGGTTTAAAGGGAAAAAATGTAATTTACAGTTTTGGTACGCGGTTTTGTGAAGCCCTTGTCCCTTGAGGAACGTTGACGGTTTTTAAAGAATCCCATCTTTATTGTTTTATCTCCTCCGCGTAAGGCCATCAATGCTTTTTTTTACACTCCTTTTCTTGAAGCAGCTACTACCACAGCAAATACGGTTTTGGTTCCTTCGAATAAACGTTAGCTGCTACCTCATCCTCCGTCGTTGTGTGCTATCAAATATTAATTCATTTCTTTGTATGCGCTCGAACTTGTTTGCGGAAGAGTAATCGAGGAGGTTAATTAACTCGAAGAATAATTAGTTATGCGGCATTAATTAATGATTAATTATCAACTCTGTGGAAAAATAATTTCATTCAGTCTGTTTTAACATATGCTTTCATTAATCAGAGAAATACATGTGAAAATTAGATTCCTCATTCAGATTCTTCTTAATAATGTTATTAATGCTTGCAGAAGTCTGGAAAAGGTCCCTTTTCTCCTAACAAAACGAAAGAAGAAAAAAATCCGTAATCCTGGTTGCATTCTTAGAATTTCGGATTTTAAATCCATACGTGAAATATTGCCGTGTAATTATTAAATCACTTTTTCTTTATAATGAATGACTTGAAGTAAAATTAGTTCGAAAAAAAAAAATTTTATTCAGTGTAGTATATGACTTTCCAAATATCATTAAACTTATTTGAGCCTTACCTTTTAATCATTATTTCGCATTTAATAAGATAAAGCAAAAAAGAAAAAAAAAAATTGAAGAACTCTTGGGAAGATTAACTTTACCGCAAATTTTGCTTTGAGGAGAGTGCTATTTTAAAATATTCGAAATAAAAGATTCTTCATAATAGATTCATGCAGTCCTTTAATCCATTTTGGATATTCTTTCACAGAGACTGCGGTAGGTAATGGAAAATTATCTGCGTTCATGTAATGAAAGGACAAACCCATTTTTGTGAAAAACATCATTTAGCAAAGTTATGAATGCATTTTATTCGTGTTATGCGAAAACTTTCTTGGGGTTCGTGTTGTTTATTCGTATTTTTATCTAAGTGGCTTCATTTGTTTTTTAAGTTTGAATATATCTGGTGAGGAAGGAAGAAAAAAAAAAAGTTTGTTTTATGACCAACATTTCAGTTAAAACCTTAAAATAAGTCGCCTTCCACCCGAGAACAATTGCCTGGAACATTAATCCTTTGATGAAGACAAAAGGGCGCATTTTTCGATGACACCGTTAAGAAAAAACATCATCTCTGCTGCCATAAATGTCTCCCACTTTTTTTCTTCCCCCAACGCCAATGAAAAATGATTTAAAAAAAAACACAGAACAACAGAGTAAAAGCAAGGCGGCTTCTGTTTGTAAAAAGGTGGTTCATCAAACATGAAGGGTTAGTCAGTCTTTCCGGAAGCTAAAGAATCCTAGAGGCTTGAAGAACGTTTCACGATTCGTCTTCTGGCTTCAGCAAGGAAGACGGATCGTCTTGGTGCTGCGGTAGACGTGTGAATTGGAATACTTAGTTAAAACTTTATGCAGGGCCTGACGGCAATGCATTGTTTTTTAAAGAAGCCACTTCCACCAGTTTTTCCCACCAGAAGAACTCATAGTTAGCTCCCAAAGTCTTTGTGCTTTCACGGCTCTATTTATTTTTACCGCCTTACTTCTTCTTTATTATTTTTTGTTCCTGTTTCTTTTCCGACTCAGTGTGGTTGTTAAATTTTTATCCCTTCCTGTTTAATGCTTTGGCCGAGATTCAAATTCGTATCCGTATAGGTGATGAGAGGTGGAGGAGTGCCAAGTTGAGTTTATCCACAACAGTCTGGACTCGGCGTTAAGGGGAGAGGAACGTCGCCGGAACCGGAATTAAATGTCATATGATAAAGTGACAGGCTTGATGGGAGGTGATCTTGCCAAGCTGTTTTTCTTGTTTTCTCCTTTGCCTCTCTTAATTCGAAAGGAACGCTTCATTGGAGTGGAATTGGCTCTGGAGGGTCTCTGTTAAGAAGCTAATTTCTTTATTTGTTTGATTGGTATAAAAAAAAAAATCTCTTTATACGTTGTATGCAAAGCATTTTTGTGATATTTAAAAATATCTGTTGAAGTTTTCATTTTTGCTGTGTATTATGTTAATTACTAATGGTAACTAATTAATCTTTAGTGTTGTATATGCGAAGAGAGTATAGAAATTGGTATTTTTGTAACACATGCCAAACGTAATGAACTCGTCAAATACCCATTCATCATTTCTGGTTTTAAATATATTGTTTCTTTAATTTTTTAATTCATAATTTTTATTTTTAAATTGAGAAAAATATGAATGAATCGTATTACAAATCTAAAAGTTTTGTGAGGATAATAGACATTTAAAATTAAAGGTCTGGAGATTATTTCTAATTAGATATTTAGTTGTGTTGCTGAATTGTAGACTGATAGCTGTCATAAGATTTTCTTTTCTAATGGTACAAGTTTAAATTACATATATATAAGAATATTTTATAAAGTATATCAAGTTATATTTTTAAAAGTCATGTTAAAAATTAAATAGGAATAACATATGTCATGCGAAAACATTTTGTCACTATATTGGAGCCATGGAAAAACTCCTATTTTTACTATTTTTTTTTTTTTTTCTATTTTCATTTGTTCACTAAAGAGGAAAAATCTAGAATATTTCCTTTCAAACATGAATGAAGATATTGGGAAATTTAATGTTTGTAATGAAGCAATATTTGCATTACATAAATAAAAAGAGTTGACGCTTTAGCAACATAGGAATACAAGCGACTTAGTTATGTACTAAAAAGAAACAGGCAACTCTATTTGAAAAACTACCAACGATTCAATAAGTTCAGAATATTTATCTTAATGCATGCATTAAAACCTTTTTATCTTTAGAAAAAAGAAAAAAAAAAAAAAAATTGATTCATCCTCTTTGATCTTTTATTTTTCCACACACTTTGTGGCTTTAAAATATTTTCAAATGCGGTTGTTGTTACAGGAATTCCGTCCACATTTAGATCAGTGCCCGTTATTCCCAGAGGGCAATAAAGAGTAAAAATTAAGACTTGACGGCCCCTCGTAAATAAATTCACTCTTTCAAGGACATGGCGTCAAGCCAGCAGTAAGAATGGCCGGGTGACAGAGCGGTTGAATCCTGTATCGCTAACGTTTAAATGTAAACATTGGAGGTGAAAAAGTGAGTTGATTCATTAACTCACGTCAAATTATTACCAGGTAGAAATTGTAAGGGAATGGCGGGCGGTCGTCTTCGTCTTTTTTAGAGAAAATTTTCCATGGATGTTGCTGCAGCGATTTGTTTTACCAGCTTTTTTGGATCTTTACCTTTTGATTTTTTAAATCCATTTATTGGGCAGGTTATTTCATATTGTTTTGACATTTAGGCAAATATAGATACTTTATAAAACAGAAAATATGTGCTTGCTTGCAATATATGTTTAGTGACAAAAGATGAACATAAGTATGTCTTTATGTTGGTGAATTTTTAGGGTTAATATTTGTCCAAAAAGGGTTACAAACACAAAACTACTAAACCATCTTTTTTTAGTTAATGGTAACAGTTCCTATTCATGCGAGACAAACTTCTGTGATTACTTTAAATGCCTTTGCCGTAAATGATTTGAAATTTTTGCTAGTAAAATCTGATAGGGCAAATACAGATTTTTAAGTTTGTACAAAAAATTAAAATTTTTTGTTTTCTCTCAACCGTTCTACCGTTTTTATTTCCATGAATAGTAAAGAAACCATCTTATTTTGCTACAAACGGTCTGAAATTCCTCCGAAAAAAAAAACTTTCTCTAGCATAAAGTCAACATTTTAAATTATTAACTTAAATAATCTATATTTTTAAACTAATAATTTTGGTTTCTAATAAGTGTTCGTAAACATACGTGCTGTGATAAAAACTGCTCTATATGCACTATATTTTGTATTTATTTATGCAGAAGTTTCTTTTAAGTTATGAAAAGGAATTTATTAGTGAAATGAAAATATTTTAAAACAGCATCTTGAAAAATAAATGCACGTTTTAAAAAATAAATGAAAATAAATTTAAATATTTCACATTTATAAAATATGTAGAAATATTCCTTGAGGTAGAGATTTACCACGTGCGTGCATTAACATATTCAAAATACAATTGTGTGCTTATTGTTTGAAATATGGGAATGTATCGCATTTGAAGTTTTGCTATTGTAATTTGAAATGTCTTAAAAAGTTGACTGATACTTAATTTTTGTTAAAAAAAATTTATTTATTTTTAATGAAACATATAGACTTCAGGAGTCAATATAAATACACTTCACAACAAAGTATTTTTGATTTCAAATACGTGTTCGTAAACATACGCACTGCTATAACTTCTCTATATGCTTTCTTTTATTTCTGTATATATTTTTTCCTTTTTATAACTTTAAAAAGGAATTTATTCAGGAAATGAAAATATTTCAACGCAGTTTATTGAAAAATAATTGAAAATAAATTTGAATATTTCATTCACAGTTACAAAATATGTAGAAATATTCCTTGAGATAGAGATTTACACCGTGCATGCAATAAAATTTCAAAATACAGTGTGGGCTTATTATTTGAAATATGGGGGATGTATTTCATTTTGAAATTAATTTTTTTGATATTTATTTTATTAAAAAAATTTTATTATTTATTTATTTTTATTATGAAACATATAAATAGACTGAGATTCTTCACAGAAAACAAATCATTGTATTCAACAGGTCATTGCCTTTCTTATTTCTTACGAAGAAAAATTTCTTTTATATCGTGGTATTTTTTTTTTCTCTCTCTTTTACTTGCAAATAAAGCAAAAACAGTAGTACCGTAATACATAACAAGAGTGACACCGCTTTATTTCATTTGACATATTTGCAAAACTGGAATCTCCCGCTGCGAACCAAAATTGATTTTCCATTCTCTTTCAAGCGAGCTCTTCCCCGGCATTTTATTTAATGCATTGATAATGAAGGAGAATCAATCTTTTATGAAGATTTTCTATCATCGTCATGCCTTTGAAATGAGGCTATCTATGACTCGAAATGCCCTGGAGGACAGACCCGTGCTGTCATTATTGCTCAAAAAGAATGGAAGAATATGTATGTGTGTGATCAATGTTAAAAAGTCTAACGGGCATGTGGTTGAATACATCATAGTTGGGAGACCTTTTAAAGAAGGATGCAAATCTTTCTGGTCAAGGGTCATATAAAGTGTACTTTTATTCCTGATAAATTTATTCCTACTTGCTTTACCGGATTGCGTTTTATTTCTGGTGAACTCTGGGTTAAAAGGGGAATTAGAAAATTCCCGTGGACATGGTTTTTTAATCTTTTTTATTTCTTTTATTACCCGTCCTGTCAGTCACCCTGTGGTTTATCACCAAGTTATAATTTGCAGCCTCATACGTGCAATTTTGATATTTCGTATATAAAATTAGCTTCAATGAACAATAACCCCATCTTATGTGTTAGGAATAAAAATCATCATTTATGGTTAGAATAAAAGAGTTTTTAATATTTTTCCTCAATAAATGTAATAGCAGGTTTTATTTTCCTGGAATCTTGTAATTTAAAGATTGATGTCAAAATATTGCATGATTTATTTATACATTGTTTCTATATGCTGTATCTATTTTAACTAGTAGAAATCCTTTTGAAATGAAATGATTGCATTTCTACTCATTGTTGAATTTTATTAATAACTTTCTTGAAGCCATTCATTTTATGTTAAGCCTGTTTTTATTACTTAATTTCTATCTTTTTTAAGGGGGGGGATAAGAATCTTATATAAAATTTAACTTTGAATGTTTTTATAAATGAAACAACAAGCATAATTTAAATTTTTTTCATTTTCGTAATGTAATAAAAAAAAAGAGAAAATGGAAATTATAACATTCATTTTCTTTTTTATTATGTGCATCATTGGGCTTTCGGGATACCATAAATTATATAAAGTCAAAGAGAATTCAATGGCTATAGACACACACTAGGGAGAGAATTGATGATAACTGAGGCACAAAGAAGATTTCCAAAGAGAATTACCAGGGCAAAAGAAAAAAAAAGGGAAGGTCAAAAAAGAGATGGATAAATGTAGTGGAAAAGGGTTTGAAGAACTTAAAAATCACTGATTGGAAAACCAAAGTCCGAGACAGAAGACTTTGGACTCATGTATTACTAGGGAGGCCATGGTCCAACATGGATTGTAGTGTCGGAGAATTAGTTCTTCATTGTGCTTTCTAAAAAAATATATATATTTTAGCTAAAAAACTTGGTATCCTGACAATAAATATATTTACATATACATTACATAAATATATATCTAATTTGCATTATATCCTCAAAATAAGATCAGTAGACAACAGAAAGATTTATAAAAAAAAAATATTACATCATTTTGCGATTTAAAACAAAAAAGGGGAGGTTATCTTAATATTTTTATTCATTATTATGGACTAAAAGGGTAAATTAGTCATAAATGTTTGCGCATTTCAAACGATTTTATCCGTTAATATTAAAATCCTATTATCTGTATAAGAAACTACCGCCATATTTCATGAATTCCATCTACTTAATAGTCAGTGCTTTATTGACGCTAATTCAATCTCCGTGCTTTAATGCAATTTATTTCAAAGTTCTATTACTGAGCGAATCAAATGTTCTGTACAAATTTAATTATCTGATTGAAAATGTGGCGTTTATTCCATGAAGTGTTCCGTTGGTCTCTAAATGTCGACTTTGCAGAAATTGCTATTGATTACGATTAATTAAATTAACCGTGACCAAAACTGACTTCGTTAAACACCTGTCAGTTAAGCATTTAATATTAGTTTAATGCGGCGTGTAACATTCTTAAAAACAACGTTAACCTGAAGTTTTTAAAAAAGAAAAATTACGATTGTATATCTTCACCATGGTTCGATGATTTTCCTGGAAGGTAGTTTTGAATTTATTTTTGTCACATTGTTTTAAAATCATCACAACAGGTTGATTTCTTTTCTATAAAGCACGTAATTTCGGTTTAAAAATAAAACGCAACATTGCAATGCCGTGTTTTCTAATTTTTTTTTTTTTTTTTTTATTCGTTTTATTTTTTATTATATTTGTGGAAACTTTCATTTAAACTAAAAGAGATATAAAATCTGATATTTCCAAGTAGGTCACTTTATTAGATGCGCTACGATAGTTAACTGTTAAGTGCTGCGCGATGTTGTTTCGGTGCAAAAATCATGAGAAAATGAAAAGTGTGTTTTATCGATACATTGGCTTTAAAACTTAAACCGGTTATGGTGAAATGAGTTGAGTAAACGTGAGAAAACAAGAAAATAAAATTCTGGATTAATGAATCAAAATTTGATTTTTAACTCAATGTAATCCGTTGTTAATTTTTATTAATTATGCATTAAAATTTAATTTTACAGTTGATTAGTCTTTACTTACTACAGTCTTAAATTTTCGATCTGATTTTCTCACATCATAAAATATTAATTTTTTTAATACTAATACTAATCTTATGCAAATACTTGAAAAAATTTCAAATAATTATATACTTTTTACCTATATCTGATAAAATATAATTGTCTTGAATGCAGTTATTACTAAATTGTAGATTGGTAAATAAACAGATAAATCTTCAATTTGTTAAAGCATTGTTTTTCAATGAATGACTTCGCAATTAATGTTTCTGAATTTGATTTCTGACTTATATTTTTAATTAACTAATTGAGTTGCCTTAAAAACATTCTATTACTTATTTATAATAAAAGATTTTTAAATCTAAATTTCAATAAATGTAATTTATTCATCTTAGTGTAATTATTTACCATTTATAATTTTAACTATCTGACTGTAGTCAGGCGGCCTTGGCCCACCATGGGACTGTTGCACCAATGAAGAAGAAATAATTATATTCACAATCTTAGAAAAATTAACATTTTAAAAAAATTGAATTTTTTTAAATGCATAGAAATATTCTTGGGTTGATATCTATCACATGCTGGTTGTTATGTGTTTTAATAGGGCAACGTTTATTTATTTTTGTAAATATTAACTAATTATATATTTCTTCACTGGTTCGACAAACAAAAAAAAAAAGTTGAACATAAATTTCGATGGTTTCATATAAATGTTCCAAACCTTATATTTATTTCGAAATAAGTTTTAAAAAATGGTCATTGCACAGCTGTTATGCATCACGGTATGTATTTCTTAAAAAGTTTTTAAGGCAAACTTCGGGCTAAAAGCATGCGTATAGGGGTGAGAAGTTCTCATAAATTTTCCGATTAGTGCCTATAACTACAAGAACCTCTGCTTTTGTGGACATAATGTTATGTAAATGATCCAAAAAGGCTTCTGCTTGAGTCATTATTGAGGCGGTAACGTTAAAAGCTATGGATGGAGGACAAGAGATATAGGGAAAGATTTGCAAGTGCCCGAAGGTAATTGATTGTAAATTGCTTCATTTAAAAATTTTTTTTTCTTTACAAAGATATTGAGATTAAATTATTGATAATTTTTTGCAGCACTTTAAAAAAAGTATGCCCCTTTCTATTATTTATGTATTGTTTCTATTACAGGCATAAAATCTTGATAGGATGAAAATAGGTATTAAATCTCTGAAACACGAGTTTTTATCATTTAGCTGACTTGTACTAGTAAAATGCAGATGCGTTCAGACAGGCTTCCGCCCCCCTCCTCCTATACCCAAACGAATAAGGGGAGTCTGTGACTGGGTTTTTGTAAATGAGGCTTTAGTATCTAAGTACATTTGTCACTCGAGATTTTCTGTGAAAAACTCCCTCTGTTCTTGGTTCTTATAATTTCTATTAGTGCAGTTTTTTTTGTTAATGAGTATTTCATATAAAAATAAGGAATTACTTTGGATTACATACAAAATTAGCTAGCAAGTGAAAAGCATTTTAGATATATATTTGAAATTTTCCATAAAATTTTTAGATCAATCCATTGTGATTTAAGCAATATATTTAAAAAATAATAATTTTTAAATTATAGTTTCAAAAAAATAAAAGTTTTTTATGTAAAACTTCACACATATATCAGGCTTTTCACTTGCAGCTGTATTGTATGTAATCCAAAGTAATTATTTATTTATTATTGTGTAAAACACAATAGATCGATTAGTTCCATAATATAGCTCCATAAGTAGTACTAGTAAATAAAATAATTTTCATTATTTAAATATAATTACTTTTACTTCTCAACTTGAAGATTCTTCATCTTTTTTTTTTATTATTTATATATTTAGTTTCATATCTCAAAGGATAGCTTAAGTTATTTTATTGAATATAATTTCTTTGATTGAAAACGACAAAAATGTCATTCATATTTTTGTATCATCAGCATTCTATTTTTTCTATTGTAAAATAATATATATTTATATATAACCAAAGTAGTCCAAATCCAAGTAGTTTCGAAAATTATACAGTTACTATGTTTTTTTTTTTTTTTTATAACGAACAAAATAATGAATTAGACATTTGATTTCAACCACGATACATTTAATAAAACATTGTAAATCGCTTTTTAAAATGCGATTTTATGATTCGACAAAAAATGAGAATTCTAATTGCTGGAGGAAAACGCCATCTTCTCATTTTATGATAAAATGTAATATGATTCTATTCTAAACGTTCTGGAATTCCGGTTAGAAGTTGTAAACAAATGCTGGGGTACGGGGATTTTTTTTTTTTTTCTCCTTCTTCCCCTCCCCCTGAAGTCGGGATTGATGACCATCAAAACGGGGGGACGGATTTCCGTTTCCTTTGCTCAACAAACCCCAAACGGATAAGGGGAAGGGGGGAACGTAGTCTGCGACTGGGTTTTTGTCTTAAGTATTCTAGATATAATTGTCACTTGAATTTTTCTATGAAAATCTCTTCTCTATGAAATCTTTTCTTGGTTCTTGAAATTGTAGTTGTAGAATCTGTAATTTACTCCATTGGGGAATGTTTGGTTTTTGTTAATTGCTCATTGAAGTTGTGAGAGATTGAATTTTTAATGTTGTTCAAGAATTCCCTGTTAGAATCAGCAGTTTGAAGACAAAGGTGCATTGACAGCAAATTTGCCTTTTGAATCAAAATGAATTGTCCCATAGAAACACGTCAAGTTTCCTTTACAATACATTTTGTAGTACGTTTTATTGTAAGTTCTGTTGTAAATTTTCATATAATAATAAAAAATATTAAATGCAAGAGTATTTTTTCGTACACGTTTATACCTTTTTTTTTTTAATTTACTGATTCTCTTAAATTCATTTTGTTGTAACTAGCATGGAATTTTTCAGTAATAATCTCCATCTTGTATTGATTCTAAAACATTTTCAATATAACTGGCTTCATTTGACTAAAGTGGTCTGATAGCCAATTGGCTAGCGCTCTGATCTTTGGTACCACAGGCTCGAATCTTGATTATGGCATGGATGTTTGTCAGTGGTTTGGAGTCGGAATCCACGGTAAATTGTAGGTCCCGTTCTAATTAGCCTAAACTATGCACAAAATGGCCATACATCGGCAAACCAAACCAAATCATTTGACTAAAATAATTTCTCTTTGAAGGTTTCTCTCTACGTGAAGAAATATGTTTCTATGATCATTTCCAAAGATTGGAGACAATAAAGTTAATGTATTACCTAATCATTAAAATACTATAAATTCTTTAATAAATGAGTTCAATAACTAAAAAAAGTAATAATAATAATTAAAATATATGTATTTTTCCCATATATATATATATATATATCGAAAATGGATAAAATAATGACGAACATAACGTATTTTTTCTGAATGCACATTAGAATATCCTTGAAAATTTATTTGCCATAGTTAATTTTTCTGCCTAGAGACAGCAGGTGAAATATTGTTATGAGATTGACTTATGGCAAAAAGGAAGTAGATTCTTCCATATGAACTATGTTATCTGAAAGAGATTGAATATCCTTACATAAAGAAGTAGGAGGAGGGAAAAAAAAATAGTTGGGGGGTCTGAACCATGGAAGCACGCCATATGGGGGAATGTAATTTAAAAGCGTATTCTATCTTGAAGAATTCAGTGAATGTGAAGTTCTATTTCAGTTTATATTTCATTCGGTCATTTATATTAAATGGTCTGTATGTAGATAAAGTTACACTTGTAGGTCTGTAAAGAAGTTCTATACAGTGATCTTTTTAATTATTGCGAGTTTTATTCTACATATTTTTTTAATTAATACAAGAAGATAACATTAGAATATAGAAAAAAATTATCAAATGTAAAGTAAAATTTTGATTTAAATCGTTCTAATTTAGAGCGATATTTATTTATTTATTTTTTTTTTTTTTTTAAGGCATTAAGTTGTTTTGATTTTTATTGATTTGCAATTTTATACTGGATTAATTAGAATGATTATAGAAAGAAAGAGAAGAGATAAAAAGGAGAGTCTTAATTTTTTAAATATATATTTTTATTTGCATCTTTAATCATTTATTAGTCAAATTTGTGGATGTTGTCGATATTCGAAAGATGCTTATCTGAGTGTTTTGTAGGGATAATTTCATTGGAAAGGAATTGACATACTACACATATAATATATAAGTGACATACTACAATTGACTAATTGACTATAACTACTAATTGACATATTACATTGTAGCCATTATAAACATTTAATGATATAAAACATAATTGATTCTATAAATTGTATTCTATTTATTTGCAATTAAAACTTGTGAAATTTTCTAACAATAGTACCTGTCCCATAATAGATTTATATGTATGTATATGTATATATATATATATATGTGTATGTGTATATATGTATATATATATATCCTTGATATTTGAAAGTTTTCTTAAATTTGATTTAAAATTATGTAATACAATTTTGAATTATACTTTTTAATGTAGATTGTCAAAAATATAGATATGTCGTTCTACAATGTAATCGTACAACTACTAATTGACATATTACATTGTAGCCATTATAAACATTTAATGATATAAAAACATAATGATTCTATAAATTGTATTCTATTTATTTGCAATTAAAACTTGTGAAATTTTCTAACAATAGTACCTGTCCCATAATAGATTTATATGTATGTATATATATATATATATATCCTTGATATTTGAAAGTTTTCTTAAATTTGATTTAAAATTATGTAATACAATTTTTGAATTATACTTTTAATGTAGATTGTCAAAATATAGATAATCGTTCTACACGTAATCGTACAACTACTAATTGACATATTACATTGTAGCCATTATAAACATTTAATGATATAAAACATAATTGATTCTATAAATTGTATTCTATTTATTTGCAATTAAAACTTGTGAAATTTTCTAACAATAGTACCTGTCCATAATAGATTTATATGTATTATATATATATATATATCCTTGATATTTGAAAGTTTTCTTTTGATTTAAAATTATGTAATACAATTTTGAATTATACTTTTTAATGTAGATTGTCAAAATATAGATAATCGTTCTACACGTAATCGTACAACTACTAATTGACATATTACATTGTAGCCATTATAAACATTTAATGATATAAAACATAATTGATTCTATAAATTGTATTCTATTTATTTGCAATTAAAACTTGTGAAATTTTCTAACAATAGTACCTGTCCCATAATAGATTTATATGTATGTATATATATATATCCTTGATATTTGAAAGTTTTCTTAAATTTCATTTAAAATTATGTAATACAATTTTTGAATTATACTTTTTAATGTAGATTGTCAAAATATAGATAATCGTTCTTAGCTTTATATGTTTTGATAATGAAGCATCAGAATTTTAGTCATTTAAAATATCAATTTACATCACTAATTGAAAAATTACAAATGATAACGAAATTTCATGTTAAAATAATCGATTAGATTTTACAACACAGTAAGAAATCAATTTCCCCCTTTTAAATTGTCAAAAATTAGTTGCTTTTATTTCAAAATAACCGAAAATTCATTCTTCACTTTTTGTGTTTTCATGGTGATTTATAAAAAATACGTTAGTAATATTTTTAGTGAATATTTTTATTGTGTATTAACCATTATAAGAATGCTTTAAAAAAGTCTTGAATATATACTAAACTGGAAGATAAATGTGGAAATGCCGTTGTAATGTCACCAACAAGGGGTTTGTTTCGGGGCTTTCGAGAGGGGCCTATGTGGGAATGTTATAAAAATTAGCCTCTAATTTCTCTCTTCACTGCACGTGTATATATACCGAATGTGAACATAACACCCCCGGCTTCACTGAGCTTTTTATAACCGAGATTCGGGGCTTTGTTGGGGCTAGACGTGTTCGAAAATCATTTTTGTCATTTCTGTTACTGACTTTGCTGAATGCAGCCTTGAACTTTACAGATGATAAATAGTAACATTATTTTTGTTTTCATAAAATATTGTTCTTTATATGTGTTAAAAAACTTTCATTTTTTTTTGTGTATTAATTTATTCTGTTTATAAAAAAAAGGGATCTCTGGGATGTATTTATCATTCCAACTTCATATATATTATTTACTTTAATCTTTTAATATTGCAATACTGATTGCAAGCACAGAAATATGACTACAGTTTTCTGATTTAAAAATATAAATAAAATACTGATATTATTATTAAACAAAAATAAATCAAAAGGCTATCAATATTAAACACAATAAACAACAAAGACACAACAAACAACGACAGTCATCATTAAAAAGCATAATTTAAAATTGTATACGTAATTTTAAATCATCTATGATTCTCATTAACAAAAATATTTAAATCAAATTTTGCATAGCTTACAAATTTAGCAAAACTTAGCATTTTATCAAATTGAAATTTTAAGAGAACTTTGATATGGCAAAAGATAATTAATATAAAATTGCAATTTCTGATAATAGCAAAAGTTAAATAGTATAAATAATATAAAATTTGAAGGCATTTTATTTGGGTGTGCAAATTTGAAGACTTCTCATACTTAAAATGTTTTTAAAAAAAGAAAACCTTTTCTAAAATGAATAATATGTATACAGAAATAGATTTAAAAAAATTTAGTTATAAATATTCTACGTTGTGTTTGACTTTTTAGAGTAATAGTATACATTAAAAATCGTATAATTCAGTTTAAATTAATAAAAAAATATATTTATATTTTCACGAAAAAAAATATGCTGTGATAAAGTTATACTTTTTTTAGAAAATGAAACAAAAACAAATTATTATTTTTATTTAAAACGCCTTCCAGACGATTTTAATGAAGTCTATCTCATGCATTAAAGAACCGTGACGAACATAAAACTTAGATGGAAATGGCAGATAACAATTTTGATTGTCTTTCCTTCTTTGAGGATTAATTTTGTATGTTTCGCGTATGAAAAAAAATTAAAAGAGAAAAAAAGATTGCTTATCTTTTTATAAATTTATTCCCAAAAACTATTTTGGTTACCTTTTATTTTATCTTATTCGCTGAATAAAATTAATTAACTTTATCTTTTATAGTTTTTATATATTTATATCCATAATTCAAAAGCCTTTTGAAATTCGAAATATATTTAAAAATAAGCACTGAACAACTAATGCATAAAAGAAATGAACAGCATTACAAAATTCGCGATTAGATATATCTTGTATCTAATGACCTACCTAGACTTGTGTGGACAATCTGAACATTAAAATACATGAGCCCAAATACTTTTCTTAAGCAAATCATTTTAAAATGACTCAGAATCGAATATCAATTCTGATGATCTTTGACTTGATTTATTGCATTAATGAACACGGCTACATTCGAACATATCTTTCTTAACTGTTTATCTGGGACTGTTTCGGAACACATCCATTTATGTGTCGTTTCGTTAAGCTGCTTGAAGGAATGTAGAAATAAATAGGTAACAACTGCAAGAATGTTTTTCTTCCCTTCAAGAAATGGCCTTAGGTCCGATGGGTCAATGCGATATCCGTATCACTCCAGTCTGGGAAAAGTAAAGGGGCGCAGAATCACAGTCTGGGTGTAGGGGGTCAAAGGAATTTTCGTTGGGTTGATTTGACCTCAGTTTTCTCCTAGAATTACATGGACCCCTTTCCATCTCCGCTCCTTTCCAAAACCGATATTTGAAGGGTTACCAGAGATTCAAAATCGGGGATCTCCCTACCCCTGGAGCAGCAACCCACTAATCTGCTAGTTTTATTTGGGGGAACGTTCGTGGAACTCTTGTTTATAAAAGTAGGCACCTGATCTCAACTGGCCTTTTCCCCTTTCGTCTGATTCGACCCGTCATTCATTCTCATGGTCCATTAACGTGACGGGGGACCATTTGGGGGTCCCTCTCAGATTAATGTTGCCCCATCATGCAGTGGTCCAGCGATTTATCAAGAGACAACCGTAAATTTCTCAGAAGGTCGAGGATTCTGGTCTCTCCCTTTGTCGACGCCAGGCTGTCTTTCCTTAATTAACCCGTGGCCCTTCCAGCGTTTTATTCTTTTTGTCTGGCCCCCTTTTTTATTTATTTGTTCCTGTTGTCACCATTTAGCATCTGTTTGCTAAAATGGGAATGGGGAAAGTATTGAAAGTAGATATAATAGTGATCTTTAGAATTCCTTTATGTGCAATACAGGGAGGTGAAGAAGTTTGCTCTTTAATAAATCATCGCTTTAAACATATATGCATTGTGAACAGGAAATTCAAAGGTTTGTTTACATACTTTACAAGTGTCCTGTGCTGCTGCCCTTGAGATACGTTTATAAATAACATATATGTTTGACCAATTTCTAACAATATTTAACCTGTTTATCAGATTATGTATTATAGTGTAATATTTTCTTATACTATTTTAGTGATATACACATTTTTACAAGGGATCTAACTCGGAATTCCAGATAACACTATTATACATATCTTAATGACAGCAATTGAGTTCACATGAAATAAAAATTTAAAGAAATTCAAAATGCATTTTATTTAAATAATAAAATTGTCAAAAAAAAATTAATAAGGAATTTCTTAAAATATGTAGATCCATCCCAGGTATTAGAAAAGTTCGTTTAGATCGTTTCAGGTATTAGAAAAAGTTCGAGATAAAATCTAATATCTAACTATTAAAGATATTTCAAAGACACCGAGTTGGTTAAATATTGGAAACAGTAGATAATGTATATTTTAACATATAAAAATTAAAATCCATCCCCATAATGTATAAAAATCATCCAGTTCTTCATATCAACAAGCAATGATGTATTAAATTGGCGACATCATTTCTATAAAAAGTTTTGATATATGAATTTTGATTTATATTATAATCTATTGCGAACAAATTCCCTCCTGGAAGATGTCCCAGAAAAAGTTTCGCGTATCAATATCTTAACATCTCCATGTGCGAGGCGTAGCAGCATCGGATTTCTCGAAGATAAGTCGAGCTCCCGGTGAAGAATAGGGCTATTCATCAGTCTCTTAAAAGCCCACCTTAGAAGGCGGAGTTAAAGGTAGCGAGTGGTTTCATGAAATCTGACAGAGCAAATTAATCACGAGAGGAAAGCCAAAAAAAATCTCTCCTCCGACCAACCGTGTTTTGGGCTGGGTGAGATTGTTTGGTATATGGACTACTTTAATTATTATTTATTATTACCTGTGGACCTGGTGAGAAGGATAGGTCGGGCTTGTGGGTCCGGTAGCGGCCAAAAGGCGGTGCTGGGCCGGCGGAGAGCTGCTGCTGGGGACGGACGATTAGTGGAAACTTAACAAAGGGAGCGAGACCATATTAAATGTTGGGCGTGTGATCACTTCAGCCATAGTTGTTCACTTTCAATAAAGAATCCCATTTTGATCAGAACTAGTGACTGAGAATTGCTCTGAAAGGTCACTACATTGAAAATCAACAACTACTTTTTCAATAACAAATAGTAATATGATGCTTTTTTTTTTTTTAAAATACAATATATATTCTTGCTTGTTTTTACCGATTAGACATAAATAAAAACCTATTATGTTTTGGATTTCTTTACAATTTAATTAGCTTAAAAGATCGAATTGGTTTTGCAATGTTCTTTCGGAATTTGATTAAATTAAGATTTCTAGAGGTTTCTGAATAACATGTACTCGGGGGAACGAAAAGACAGAGAGGTGATGTCTCATAGAAGTACCTGGATTTAACCTGGAGTTGTCTGATAAATATATAAATATCCATATTTTAATATTTTATTACAGGACTCTTTCAATATTTCTAATGGGCCATATCGATAATATGTCCATACTGGATGAATACATTATTTTTCATAATTTTTATTAAAGATCTGATTATCCTTGTTGTGATGTATTTTTGTATACAACCACAAGTTACCAAGTTTTTGCTGATACCACTGGTTAATTCATCTAAATTGGTATTCTTAGGTAGATAAATGTATATAATTTTATATAAATTAAGATTTAGTGTTCTTGTAACTGTAAATAAAAACTATAATGTTGCTGACTTTGTTAAAGTAATTTGAATCAAAATTAGTGAGAGCACTTTTAAAAATAAAAACTTTCACCTTATACAATCTCCTTATGACAATCAGATTTTAATACATATTTTGATAAAAGTTATCAAATAAGACCTTAAGTAATATACATAATTATTTCCTTTCTTACTGTAATAAAAAAATGTACCAATGAATGTTTTAACATCTCGTTTTAACAAATTTTTTCTGGCATTATATTTACACCTTAATTAATATGGGGAAAAAAAAGTTTTCTAAGTGTCGAAATTGCTGGCTTAAATTTCTTATCAAAATTTCTTCAATTATATTTGATGTCTTATTTATTCATAAAATGATTATTTAAATCAGTGTTAAAATGGTATACTATTATGAATGTCGATCTGGAGTGAAAAAGTTAAATGTTTCTTAATTTTGACATATTTTTTATTTTTTAATTTAATAATTAAATCATATGATCCTTTATTTTTTAATTAACTTTTTTAACTCTTTAAATGAGATAAATAAATAAAATAACTATTGTTAATAATGCATGCTCTAAAGAAAATTTTATAAATGAATCAGTTAACTTTCTAACTTATTTATTATTATTTTTAATGAATATTACTTTACAGGTAAAGAAATTTGAAAATGAAGAACAAGTCACTGCGGTAAGAAAAAAACCGATTGAAGTTTTGATATATAATTTTAACTGGATGAAAATAATATAATTCTATATCACCTTTTCATACTTATAACACTTTGACTCATTAGACATAGAATAACAGTTTATTATAATAACATAATATACATCTTAACTTTTTTTTTTTATCCTCTCTAATCATGTTCACTCCAATGTTGAATTTCCTTCGACATTCATAATAGTTTATTACTAAAAAAATATCTAGGTACTTACGTATTAACGGTACCTTGGCGACAGAACTTGGCGGCTTTTAAGTGTCGCCAATCTTTATTATTTGGAATAAAAATATTTTGAAAGCATTTTGATTTTAAATGAAGTGTTTCATATATATTTTATTATTTGGAACAAAAATTTTAAGTGTAGATTGGCGCCAAATCTGTAGCTGCGGTTGGCGCGTGTGCTCTTTATTGGCGCAACTGTCGCCAAGGTACCGTTAATACGTAAGTACCAATATCTATATATAATATAATTAAATATTGTTCATTCCAATAAAATTTAAAGTATGTTTTATAAAAACTGTGATGGGTATCGTATAAATTTTGAAATTACTGATTATCGATTCTCACATTAAGTAAACTCTAAATATTAATACTTTTCATTTTATAAATGCATAATTTAAATCTGGACATCTTATATAGTATATGCGTTTTTTGATTTTTAATTTAACTAAAATAAGGTAATAAATCACCGCCAATTTTTAATATAGAACATGTTCTCAAAGAGGCGCACTCCATATAACCGTCACGTTAATTGGTGGCTGGGTGATGAGGGCAGTATATTGTAAACTATTATTGTACTGTTGGGACGTTCAAAAAGAGACGAAAGGTTGCTTTGAGGTTAGCGCCATTCTGTAAAATCTGTCATTCTTTTGTAAAACCATGTTACTCAGTGGCTAGATGATGAGGGGGGCAGTATTGGGACATTTAGAAGCAGATGGAGAGTTGCTTAAATAAATAGATGCTGCTTTGAGGTTAGCGCCATTCTATAAAATCTGTGAATTTTTGTAAAGTCACGAATAGTTGGTGACTGAATGATGAGGACAGTGTTGGGACGTTTAGAAAGAGACTTAGTTTGGCTTAGATACTCCTTTAAGATTAGCCCCTTGAAAGATTGGACAAAGGGCTTGAGTTTTAAGTTGCAATGTGCTTTTGATAAGTATTTGAAAATATTTAATATCATATTCGTACATGCCATTGCGTTCGATTTATGTAGAATTTTGATTTTTGAATAGTTTTTGGAAATTTTGACAAATTATTTAATAGTTTTGACAAGTTCTGTTTTAATGAAATGAAGAAAGAAATCTTAATGTGAAGTATCCCAATTGTAATTTGCTTTGTTATGCTTGTCTTCATGTTAGCATGCACAGTTTACAGTTTTATTAATAAATTTCAATATTAATTGCTGTTTCTGTATTAGTAATAAGTACCATTAAAAAATCTTGTGTTATTCTTCATAGCTTGTACATACATTCGGTACTGTTTGTAATTTTCCAATCTTGCTTTTGTTTTTTTTAAAATTATGTATTTATTCATCTTGGTAGTGCGTGTTGGACTATAGTAGAATTTTGGAATTTTATTAAAGGTTTTAAAATTAATATATAAATTGTGTTATTTTTTTTTTACATGAATTATTATTCGTTATTGTCTCCTTTAATAGAAAATACTGAATGGACTGCTTTGTTTGACATGATCCAGAACACGTTCCATCAACTTAAGCTTGAATGTTTATTTTTTAGCTTGTTGCTACCATGTTCTAACCGAAATATCCGACTACTTTTTAACCTTGCTACCTTTTAATTTTAGGATATTTAAATTTTAATTCTTAAAACGGGTGGTTTGGCAGCCGCAAAGGGGCGATTAGAAGAACATTAAAAGCTTTTAAAAGCAATGTTTGTGGAATATAATTTCCGACCACCCAGTGCCTTTCAGACGACGTCAATCAGCCGAAACAAACAAAACCCGGTCTCTTATGACAAGCAGTATTAACCTCCGCTGCTACACTTAATTAGAAGGCAACAATTTTCCTTCCAAATTAATGTCTTCCCTCCATCCGATATCAGTCCCCCGTCGGTAAAAACTGGCAAGAAGAAGAGATATTCCCGTAATTAACAAGTCCACCTTTAACATTGTACATCTGTAAATTTGATCAGGCCCGAGCCGCAGTGATAATTGTTAGCGTCCGGACAGTTTAATTGCGGTTAATCCGTTACCTGCGGTGGAGGTAAACTCAATTCTCCGGGCATTAGCGTCACATCAGACACGTCAATGTCAGGATCTTCCTCTTTTGCTCGCCTTTCCCCATATTTTGCAGGTTATACTGAGGATTAAATGGTAAAAGGTTTTTTGAAGCGGCTCGGCTCGACTCCCCTTATTATTATTTTGGGAGTGGAGATGGGAGAAACTGGAGTAATTGTTGCTAAAAGTGTTTTTATGCATCCACCAAGTTGCCTGTGTTTCTATAATGCGTTCTTTAATTAACATAATACTTTAATATGACATTTTCAATTTTTTTTTCCTCTTGTAGATGCATTTTTTTTTTTGTCTGTGTATCTCTGTAATACATTTTTTAAAGAAGAAATTCGATGAATTTATGCTCCAATTTCAGTTAAAGAATGCAGCTTAATTTTTTAAAATATATTCTAATAAACGCTGAATCGATTGAATAACATAATTGATTATTGATTTAAGAAAATCGTGAAATATTATCTTGTGAAAAACATGTTAACCAATTTTTTAACACATTTCAATCAGCTTCCTTACAAAATATTGTGTATAGGCATGTTCCTGAAATGAGTGCATGTATAGTCTTTTTTCGTTTCTTTCTATTTATACTTATAGCACATTTTATAAAACGGTCTTGTAAATTTTACATGGTATAAATTGTATTATCTATTAATTAATTTACCAATTTAAGCAGATAGCAAGATATTAAGCATGGGTATGAGTCTCAAGACATAACTATTTTTAACAAATTTCAACCAGCTTCCTTAAATAATGTCTATGGACATGTTCTTGGAATAAATGCATGTATAGTCTTTTTTTTTTTTTTTTTGGTTTCTCTCTATTTAGGCAACATATTTTATAAAACGTTCATCTAAATTTTTACATGATATAATAAATTGTATTATAGTATGTATTAATTAATTTACCAATTTAAGAAAAGATATGGTCTTCAGACTCAAACCCTGTGCTTAACAACTATTTTAAACAAATTTAAAGCTAACTTTTCTTTAAAAAAACTTCAAAGCAATACCTAATCGTTTTCTGAATAAATTACACTTTTTGTTATGGCAGATATATCATATATTAGTTTATAATATACTATATAACTTACAAATTCAATGACATAAAAAATAATTAAATTTATGCAAATGTAAAATAATCTTAGTTTCCTTATGCTTTTGAAACACATAAAATAATCAAAAATATTCATATTATTATTGGGATATAAAAGTACTTTTTCAAAAACACGCAGAATTAGTTTCCTTGAATAAATTTAATTGATAATTAAAATTATGAAAACTATCTTTTGGGATCTGTTACATTAATTAAAAGTTATTAAATTTTTATCGTTACAAATCGACATTTTTAAAATTCTAGTTTTATAAGAGATTTCAAATTTTATCCGTTTATCCTTAAGAAATATAAATTCCAATTTTGAAATAATCATAACAGTTAGATATCTGTCTGTTATTTTTGAATTTGAATTAATAAGGAATTTTTATATTTATAATTATATAATTTTTTATGAGTGAATAATTTAATAAGGTACATGTTGGACAAAGTGACACGAATTTTTTAATTAAAATAATCCATTTATTTGAAAGACAAAATATCCATTGTGTTCGAAAAAAAAAGATAAGATTAAAAGGACTCGATTATTCTTTTATTCTTCGAATCAACCCTAAATTTGCATGATAGTTCGATTCCTTATGTATTACTTACCCCTTGTCGAAATTGATAACGGCTTGACATTTTCATTAATGATCTCTATCGATGCTAATGACGATCTTGATATCGTTATCGAAACCTCACCGCTGTTGTTATAACTTTGATGTTTGATGAGATGCTTTTAGAGAATTGCAATACCTCCTCATGTTTTTCCGATTATTTTATTCAGAGGGGGTCTTTCTTCTGTTTGGTTGGACCCCAGCAGGACAAATATTCTTAATGATGGTTTTCAACTTTTCGATCCACTTGATTTGCAGCATTGCAACGTTTCGTTTAGGTAGGGTTGTAGGAAAAAATGTTAGAAATCCGGTTAATGTCCAGAAAGATGAATGAAAAAGCAATTTTTTTTTTTCTTATTTCATGAAAGAAATCATTGTTTTTACGTAGTTTTGAGTTTATATTGAATTGATTGAATAATTAATTGATTGATTTTATTATTGGGAATTAAAATAATTAATTATATTCTAAAAATTTATTTTCTTAAATTTAAGAAAATTAACGCTAACATTTTTTTTATATTTATTACTACTAACAAGAACCTAAACATTGATAGTGAATATATATGTTAGCTAATTGAAAATTTATATTTTGAAAGAACGTTAATTTTGTTAGTGGATATTAATCTAAAGTTATCCATCGATATCTAACTCAAATTAATTAATAATTAGATATCGATATACTAATAATTAAATATAAACTAATAAAATTAGCGTTCTTTCAAAAAATAATTTTCAGTTACTGAAAAAAAAAAAAAAATTGTACATTAGCTATCAATGTTTAGATTCTTTTTAATAGTAAAAATATGATAAACAAAGAATTTTTTTAGTAGTTTTTTAAAGTAGTTTTTGTGTATGCAGTCACACGTTACATTTATATTAATCCAGTCATTGTTAATAAATAATTTTCAATATAAATATAATTTGAGGACAAAACTTATTGTTCATTTGCAAGAAAAATAGCACATGGGTTTCTTCTAATCGAACAAAATAGGGAGAAGAAAATGTAAGGCTGAAGTATGTCTTCATTAAAAGCAGGATAAATAAATAAATAAATTTAAAGCAAGGATTAAAAATAAATTTCGTCAAAGAAAATATAAATTGAAACATTTTGAAATTGTGGTGGTTATTCATTTAAAGAGCTATAATAATTTTGGACCATATTTTTACCACTAAACTTCTTTTTTTTTTTTTATGTACAAAATAAAAAAAAAAAAATCTCCAGAATAAATGAAAATGCTAAGACTATTTAATAAATACGAATGTGATGGTGGGATTCTAATTGGATATTTTTCGAAAACAAGTGAAAAAAAAAAAAAAAAAAAAACCACCCATAGATTTATTTAACTGATATCTTTCGAAAAAAAAGTCCGCCTTTTTTTAATTCGTGGATCTTTTTTAATTGTTTACGTACCATCCTTGACCTTCTATGTTAGATTCATAAGGAAGATCTATTGCCCTTTCTTTCAAAAGAACTGTTTAATGATTGCAAGCACACTCTCGGAGAAAAGAACAAAAATATCGGCATTCCAACTGTATCTGTACGAAAGATCACATTAATCCATTCGAATGGCTATAAATTCTCCATCTTAAAACTATACTACAGATAAAACATAAAGAAATAAATAAAGAAATTGAGATACGTATAAAGAGTGATTCAATACGGAGAGAAAAGAAACATCGCGAAATGAATAAATAAATAAAAAAAACATATATATATATATATATATATATCAAAAGTTCCCCCTGATACGGTTGTACTCAATCTTGTTCCATTGCGTCTGTCAAACCCTCCCCTTGCTACCATCAATATCAAACACGTCAGAAGTCAGAATTCGAACACCTGCAGGCTTGCCGATCGCTGCTAAATTATTTAATTAGAAAAATAAAAAAAACTAGTTAGCTGTGTTGGTTTTTCAATTTGGGAATGGGCACAACCGATGCCTTCTTTCCCCCTCTTTTTACATTGGCTTGCCCTCCTACCCGTGCATTTTGTCGTTGAGTAAGTGATCTGCAATTACGTTTGTGGCTGTCTCATTCCCCTCCACCCCTACCTTTGAGACTAGAATAAGCAATACTACAAGTATATCTAAAAGGTGGAGACGTCTGAATATCACTTATTCCAATAGAGAGAGTTTCCTGTCTTTGCCTCAATGATCATTTTGTAACCGTTCAAAAGAAGTTACCCCTCATAAAAAAAAAAAAGTAAAAAAAGTTAACTGTTTTTCGTAAGCACTTATTAATCGCATGTCAGCGGCTGCTGCTGTGAATGCCAAATAAAAGAAAATGACTGCCTCGTCTCACTGTGTATTTTTATTCCATGTGTTTGTCTTTTTTTTTTTAATTACTTGTTTAAATAAGATAAGGTATTTTATTATTTTATTTATTTATTTATTTTTTGGGGGGGTGATAGTAGGTTTATCTATTCGGCCATGAACTTTTTAACCAATAAGGGTGTAATGATAAATTTCCTATCTTATTTATTTGATGAATTTGTGTTACCTTTTTTAAAAGTTTATTATGATTTTTACACTTTGTGTCATTAAATTTTAATTTTCGTTGTTCTTACTGAAAATATATTACTTAAGAGCTCTAATTTGCATCGTTTTAATGATTTTTTTTCTTAATTATAATGGTTGACCAACATACATTTTTTATTTGTTGGAATGTATTGAAATGCACCATGATTATAAAAAGTGATTAAAATCATAATTTCAAAATCTTCATTGATTATGCACCAAAGACAATTTTTTTTTAAAACTCCAACCAATATTATGGTAATTTAATTTGTGAGAGTAATTAATTTGGGTTCTATTCTATTCTATTTTAGAGACAGCTTTAATGCCGTTGGACGTTATTTATCAGAATCTTATAAAACTTAAACGCAATTTAAACAGCCTAGATTATATTATATTAATAACATATAAAACTTATTAATATAATATACTGTCTTGCATATATGTTATTCTTATGTACTGTCTCCTTTGTTTAAATAAGACAATAAAAATTATCCTTCTAACTATGCTCAATTGAGTAACCCTACGGTTGGCTTTTACATAACGAATTAATTTCCTATCATCCATAATTTTGTTTTCAACAAATATTCCCTATTTTGAACCTTAAAATTTATAAATAATAGTTTTTTTAATGAGTGCTCCGAGAGGACTCCACAAATCGTCCGTCTGGGGTCGACCAAGCAATAAGCTAAATCTATTAAACACATAAAGCCATCCTGTAAAGCGAGTGAGCCATGAACAACAAACCATGGCATCGTGAAAACTAATTTTCCAGTAACGACCCGGACGTAGATGTCTTTTATTGACTCTTTTATGCATACTGTTTTACAAAGTCATGATTATCCCTCCGATGTCGAGCAGTTTATGGTGCTCTTAAGATTTTCCCACTATTGTTTATGATTTATCCGCTCCCAGAGCTCTGGAGAGTTGCCACCCCGAAACACTATCATTAGTTGATTCCCAAATTGGACGCAATGTGCTTTTGATGACGAAGGACTTATCATTCGTGCTCAAATAGCGTTTACTGTGCTCACCTTTAATGTAACTGCTGCTGCTGCACAGTAGCTGGGATTTGATTTCGTTTGTCTTGCTGCAGGAAAATTAATAAATGGGCCTGAGGGTGGGAACAAGTCGTGCCGGTGTTGATTCTCTTTCTTATTTCTGTTTTTTTTTTTTTTTATGTGCTATAACATAATTCTCAATGATTGCCATAATGGTATGATGTCCTTAAACAAAAAATAACCTCTTAATTCTTTCCATAGCAACAATTATACATACGTTTTCTACATGCTTCTATTTAGTCAACAAATTTGTTGCTGTTACAGCAATTAAACTCCTTTATTGAAACCTATTGTTTTACATACAGAAGTGCTATAATATAATTGTGTTAAATCGATTTTATTAAATTTCTTTAAAGATATATGAATAATTGGATATCCTATTATAAAATACTTCAATGGTCAATTTTTAAATACTATAAGTGAAATATTGTTTTGGACAAAAATTAAAATTTCTACTTTGTTTGTATAATTAACATCATTATTCTACATGCTTCATTCTACATCATTATCACATTAATGTACATGCTTCTATTTAGTCAACAAATTTGTTGCTGTTACAGCAATTAAACTCCTTTATTGAAACTATATTGTTTTGCATACAGAAGTGTTATAAATATATTTGCCTACATAAATCGATTTTATTAAATTTCTTTAAGTATATGAATAATTGGTTTATCCTATTATAAAATACTTCAATGGTCAATTTTTAAATAGTATAAGTGCAATATTTTTTGGACAAAAATAAAAATTTCTTCTTTGTTGGTATAATTAACATCACTAATCTACAGGCTTCTATCTACATCATAATAACAATGTGCATACTTCTATTTAGGCAACAAATTTCTTGTTGATGCAACAATTAAACTCCTTTATTGAAAACATAGTGTTTTGCAAATCGAAGGTTTATAATACGCTTGTATACATATATATGAATAATTGGTTTATCCTATTATGAAATGTTTCAATGATTAATTTTTAATTAGTACAAGTGAAATATTTTTGAACAAAAAAATAAAAATTTCTGCTTTGTTTGTATAATTAATATACTAATTATTATGTTTTTTATCTTTATAGTTATATGAACTGAGTGATGACCCTAGACGAAAAGAATTTCTAGATGATCTCTTTAGGTTTATGCAAAATAGAGGTGAGTGCCACTTATAATTCCTTTAATTGATCATTAAATGAAATCATTCTAATTACTTTATTAAGATTTTGTAAGTAGCATAAATAAATATATACAGGACTATCAAATTATTTCGATAATTCTAAATTCTATACGTAAAAAACATTAAATAAGCTTTATTTATTACTATGTTTCAATTCACGCTGTCAAATTTGCAAAAGTGATTTAAAATTAACTTAAGCAGTAATTTTTGCCAAATGGCCTTTTTTTTTTTTTTTTTTTTGCTGTCTACTACCTGTACTAATGATGACCATAAATTACAAATGATGCGCACTTCCTTCATCAGAAACGCGTTAATTATTTAAGAGGTGGTGCAATGTTTGAGCGCGGGACATTCACAAACCGGTTCCGAAACCGATTCGATTCGAAACCGCACTTGAGGACAGAAGGAAATCTCTCCCAACCTTGCTCAAACAGTTTGTCGAAGGTGGAGAATCTATTACTTTTTTTTTTTATCCTGTAGCCATCTTATACTACAAAGGAATTAAAAGCAAAAAAGCAACAGCAAATCCACAATAATTTCGTCTTTCGGCGGCTCTGCTCTTGCGCTGTGTGTGCATACGACGGCTAAGGGTCATTTGGTCACGCTTTTACAGCTAGTTCAATGGACGGTAACTAAGATGCTGTTTAAAAAGTTACGGCAGGTTGTCGTCACGTTAATTTGCTTTTGTTATTAAAGCAAAGGCACGTAGAGGGTGGAAGGGTTTAGTCATTACTCCGTGTTGATAAACTTTTCGGTGAATACCCTCTTGCGCACACAGAACAGATGCATCCACCTACATTTATGTCCTGATTTTGAAAAAAAGTTCTTTTATCTTTTTGAAACTTTTTCTTTTGTAGGTAGGGTTCTTCGCTCATACTAAAAACAAAAAAAAATATGTGTATCTTCTTATTTAAAGTCTATTCCACTCTATTTTTTTAAATTATAAAAAAAATTAATAAATTAAAATGAAATGTTAATGAAAATGATGTGTTAATAGGTATAATAATGACTAATATTAAAATAAGAGAATAATATTAATGTGCGATGATGTTAAAAATGAAATGTTTTCAATGATGATGAGATTTAATAGATAATAATGACTTCAATCTTGGAGATTTATAATTTTAAACACCATCGTTTGAATTCATGAAACTCGTTTAATACTTTATTATGGGACCATTATTTTGATTGTAGCGTTGTCCTCTGGTACCATCTCAATTCGAAGCGGAAGTTTTTTTGAACCCTCTTCCTGACTCTTAATCCTAATAGATAAATTTTTCATCTTACTGATTATTGTACTCCTTCCCTGGCTTAAGCGAGAAACCTCAAACTCTGCTTGTCTTCAAAGTTGAACAAAATCAAAGATTTTCGTTATCTAAAATAATATGCGGGAATCGGACATAGTTGACATATAGGTTTGGTCTAACAACTTTTGAATGCTGATGAATTAGAAAGTTATTTAAAATCCTTTTGTTTAAAAATTCATAATTAACTAAAATAAGTGTTTTTCAATCTACTAATTTTAAAGGTACAAATTAAAGAATATGTTGCGTTCAGACTCTTCTATATTAAAAAAAAAAAGACAGAAATGAAATATTATATATACATATATACTAAAAGAACATTTTGATATTCGCTACGAATGTATCTATCAGAGAAGTCGACATCATAATATATATATATATATATATATATGTATAAATAAAGAAGACTACTTTTCATTTCGACCACAGATCCACCCTCTAGAATCGTCCATTATCCCTTATTTCTTAAATGACACCCTCCCGCCTTCCAAAGAAAGCATTAATAAATTACTATGCAAACATTGCTCAGTAGGTATTGGCCTATAGAATGTGTAAGTGAAACTAACAGCAGAATAAATCTTTCGGAGGGGAACCTAGTTGACCCTCACGTCACGTGATTTGATTGGGTCAAAAAAGTCATTTCTTTTTGTAAGGACCCCTCCTTTCATACCCCCTTTCTAGGTTTCATATATGCATCTGGCCCTACACTTCTACATTACGTTTGTACATACATGTTTTTTTTTAATTTATTTTTCTTTTCTTCGCTGGCTTCGTTTTCTATGTGCTCAACCATTTGTTTCATTTCTTGGTATTCTAGGCACTCATGCGTTGAAATAGAGAAATGATTGATAATGATTAGATGAATATATATTTTTTTGTTATTATTATTATTGGCTGTTATTTCAATTTTTTTTTTCCTTCCTATGGACGGTTATCGTTCTTTTCAGACGTGATTCACGACTGATATTTTTTTTTATTATTATTTTGTCTCTTTTTTGAAATAGCTTTATAAATTTTAAGAGAAGTTCACGGCGATTATCTCAAACCATATATATTAAATTTGAGATGGTTGTTATTTTTTTTTTTCAGTGAGAAAGCAAAAAAAAAAAATAAAAGTCTCATGGAATGGTACTTGTTTAGTATGGTATATTTTATGTCTAACTTAAACTACTCATTTAATCTAAAAAGTATTTTCATCATAATAATATGTAATAATGAAAGGCTACTCTTATTGTTTTACCGTATTGAAGAATTTTAATTTCACTTAATTTTTAATTCTTTAAGAGTTTTTAGTCGATGATGTTGAATTATCCAATAACTAATGAGGGTGTAATAGTTCAAGAATAGCATAATGCTTTTGTTTCAGTTCGTTAAAGAATTTTTAGTCGATGTTACATCTTGAAGTACCTAAAAACTAATAAATATGTAATAGTTCAAAAATAGTATAGTATATTTCTTTAAATTCGTATGTGTGATTATTTTTTTAATTAATAATAACTATAATAATATTTTGCAATTTAAAAAAAAAAAGCATTTTAGTAGGTTAGACATGTTAAATTTAACTAGATTAGAAGGAAATATTGATCATCTATATCCTTAATTTTTGTTTGTCATATTTTAATTTAAAAGCGATATCGTAAAAATCATGAATGAAAAAGTTCAGAAAAAAAAATTTAATACACCTAAATATATTAATTATTTTTTATAAAACATAACAAGCCAAAACAGATAATGCATATCTGAATCTTTTTTCCAAGTGTTAACGAAAAATTCAGTTTTGTTATTATTAAATAACAAACAAAATTTCAGTTTTCAAATTTTAATACACAATTGGCAATTAAGATATCATATAGAAAGTTACTGAATCACAATTCTATAATCGGATAACTTTTTACCGACTTACCAGAGAAAACTAACCGATTGAGATAATACACAATTACAACAATCACTTTCCTTTAATCTCACAATGCGAAAAAAAGGAAACCGCCATGGGGAACGAAAAAAAAAAAAAAAAAAAATGCACACTGCTTAGAGTGGGGACGAAATCATCCATCGTCTGAAGAACATAGATCTAAGAACCCAGTGCTAAATGGCGAATCTTGACAAGAAGATTACAAGGTAGACCCTCCTAATACCTTCCACGGTATCTTCTCCTCACATATTAAAAGCCTATATCGGTTCATACATGGTCGGCCTTCTGGGATTATCAATATCGGGCTAAACATGAAGCTCCTTGTCTTGCCTTGGAAAAGGGAGCCCCCGGTTTTACAACCCCGTATTACAAGAAGGAGCGTACCGACCGTCGTAAAAATTAAGGCCTCGGCATCAGATTGGACCGAAGGATATCCCGTCGGGGAGAGGGCTAAAGCGCTGATTGTAGCTTTTGTCGTTAATAAAAATTATTACACTCAAGCCCATTAAGTTTTTGAACATATTAATGTAGTTATCCCAAGGCGCCATACGCTCTGTCGTCGGAAAAAATATATATACCCTCAGAGATTACCAATTTGTAATACAAATCTTCATATGTTTTTTTAATGCGGTTTTGGAACTTTTATCTAGAAAAGGTTTGGTGTTGGTAGGATTTCCTTAATTCTGTTGTGCTAAAAAGACGTGATGAGACAAAGAAAAATTTTAATTTATGACAATTTTTTTATTGCTATTATATGATTGTTCTGGTTTAAAAACATGTTTGTTGATTTGAATGGAAAAAGTCAATCTATTTAATTCCGTATTGTCTTTTATTTATTTATTTGTTTGTTTGTTATATATAAAAAAAGTTTTTAACATATCCACGCTGTAAAACAAGATTATCCTAAATTGTGAATAAATTTAAACAAATAGAGCTGGTTGTACCCTATTACCGTTAATAATAAATATATATAAAAAAAAATTTTAAGTCATTCCTATTTTTTTTTCACTATATTGCAGAAAGTCCTTTATAAATAATTTACATTCATTTTTTTAAAGTTTAATTGGCGCCGCCTTTTGTAGATATATGCAACTTAAATCTAAAAACTAAAATTAATTAATTAATTAAATTTAATGAATGAATTAATATTTGAAAAAACTGTATTAACATCCAGTGTTATCCACTACAAGTTCAAAAAAAAATATGTTTGAACTTGAGTGGAGGAATAAAGAGTATTTTATGAACGATTGAAAATTTGAACAAGATACATATAGGGAGAGTGTGAGCTAATAGAAGGAATTAAATAAATTTAAAAAAATAGCGCTGATTGTAGCTTTTGTCGTTAATAAAAATTTTTACACTCAAGCCATTAAGTTTTTGAACAAATTAATAGTTATTATTAAGTTATTAATAGTAGTAGTTATCCCAAGGCTCTATACGCTCTGTCGTCAAAAAAATAAATAAATAATTAAAAAAAAAAAAAAACCAGAGATTACCAATTTGTAATACAAATCTTCATATATATTTTTTTTATAATGCAGTTTTGGAGCTTTTATCTGGAAAGAGTTTGGTGGGTAGGGATTTTATTTAATTCTATTGTGTTAAAAACGCGACGAGACAAAGAAAAAAAAAAATTTAATTTATGAGATTTTTTTTATTATTATATCACTGTTCTGCTTTAAAACATGTTTGTTGATTTGAGTAGGAAAATCTTACTATTTAATTCCGCATTATCTTTTATTTGTTTGTTATATAAGAAAAGTTTTTAACATATCCTACGTTGTAAGACAAAATTATCCTAAATTGTGAATAAATTTAAACAAACAGCAAGCATGTAATGTGGAAATATGCATATATATACATTTTTAAAACGCTATTAATATTTATACATCAAGAATTAATGTTCCATAACTAATCTACATCTTAAAAATTTGGATTTTATGAGATAATTCTTAGGTATTTTCTCTAAAATAGTCAATTTCGCAACACATATTACCATAAATTTAACTATTTCTTCTTATGTATAATTTATTTTTCAAGTAAATATCCGGATATAAATATTTTTAAATCTACGAATCTTAAAAAAAAAAAAAAATGATAAAAATATTAATTCAGTGAAATTTAAAAAGAATTGAAAGTATAATTGTGCTGTATCAATTATTTTTGCATTTGGAACTGAATTTTGAAATTAATATTTGTAATAGAACCATTATCTTAGGCTTAGAATTTCCACTTACAATTTTATTTATAGCTTTTAATCTTTTTTTTATTCAAATTATTTGATTTGCATGTAAAGTGTTATGACATCAGACAATATATATCATCTATGTATTTATTATATAACGTATTTTTTAAACTCTGCCCTGCTATTGAAAATAAAGGAAAGCAACTAATCATTCAACCATCAATTAGATTTACAATAAAAATATCTTTCCCATAGCATAATTTGATACATTTTCGTAAAAAGCATTACATTTCATAAAATATTTTAAATTATAACATATAACAAATAATTTTTTAAATTTTGCGTAATAAATTATAACATCAGTCAATATAACATTCCTATATTATCTTTTATTACACTCCGTTATATTTTTTAAATCTGTCTTTCTATTGAAATTAAAGGAAAACAACTAATTTATTGTATCAATCAGATTTACAATAAAAATTTTATCCATTGCATAATTTGATACATTGCATTTCATAAAATATTTTAGATTATAACATCAGTCAATATATAGCATCCCTATATAACATAATTTTTAACTCTTGCCCTCCCATTGAATATAAAAGAAAATAACTAATTCACGGTATCAATTATATTTACAATAAAAATACCTTCCACTATACATAATTTGATGCATTTTCATAAAAAACATTGCATTTCATAAAATATTCTAAATTCTGAATTATAAATTTCTACAGTTCCATTCATTTTGGTAAGTAACTATCATTACACGATATACTTGGAGTAAGTTTGAGACAATCAAATGACTTCTAAATGAATTTTGAGATGATATCAAACTGAAAATGCTTGCGGTATCATTTTATCCGGTTTTCCACCCTCCCTGCAATATATTTCTGCTTAACATCGAATGACAAAGTTCTTTGTAATCAAGCCCAGCCCACGAACCTTTGTGGTTTGATTCCTGAATGGCATCATTAAAACCATTCTACCAAACTTTTTCCATTTCTTCTAATCTGTAATAACATCTTTATTTCCTGTTACTGATGACAATGTTGCCGGTTTTGTTCGAGTTTTAAATTGTCTGCACAGACAAAAAATGTCCTCTTCGATTGACATTTAAATTGTCTTCTTCGATTGAATTGTTTTTTTCTCCAAAATAATCAACATTTAAAACCATAAGCTGATATCTTTATAATGTAAATTTATTTCGCTACATTATTTATCACATTTAATGATGTATTCCTTTTCTTTCTAGTTGTAGTTTATTATATTCCATCTATGTTACTTAGATCAGTAAACTATAATATTGCATAATTCTTGTTGAATGCATAATCTTATATGCCAAAGTTTCTAAATTTTTTTTTATAGATTTTTGAATATAAGAAATCAAGACAAACTTTTTAGAGTGTTTTGTCTTGTTGATTAATTTCTAAATACAAACTCTTATTAATTAATATTTAATGTTATTTTTAATAGATTATCTAGGTAAAAAAATTATTTATATCTTTTCTCCAATTTCTTTATTATTCTTTTTTTTTTTCTTTTTTTAAAATTAAGTATTCACTTAGAAAGATGCCTGGGATAAGTGCTACAGATTTTGATGTTTGAAAATGAGTAATTTTAAAGTATATGGATAATATATAACGAAGTGTTGGTTTTAGTTGATGTGTGGATTAAACAGTTTTACTATTTAAATTCATTGCAATTAGTGAATTTATTGAAATTTATATGTTGGTTTAATTGTTGATTTTAATTAAGATCTTATTGGATAAAAGTAACTTTTTAAGCGGCTGTATTGCATTTAAATTTCACGCAATTAACCATTGTATTGCCGTCTTTCCAATCTTTCATTTTTACACATCCCGCTTTATCAATTAGGTTTACAACAAAAGTTTACCCATTACTATAATTTGATAAATTTTAGTAAAAACATTACATTTCATAAAATATTTTAAATTAATTTTATATTTGCAATATAATAACATTGCATTTGCATATTATTTATATATCCTGAAACAATTATTATATTTGTCAACTCCACACTTCAATTGCTTAAATGTATTGAAAATCAACCGTATGGAGATGCTAGATCTGTAAACTGGCTGATGTTGCTATGGTGACGACCCCCTTCCGACGTACTAGGGTATTCGAGGCGGAGTCTGCAAGTCGGAACCCAGACAGGAAACGTCCCAATCGAGCATACCATCTGTTCCCTAGAAAACGCACAATCGGAAACTCAGGAATTCTCATTTTGCTCATTTTAGGGATTTATTTCCGAAACGAGAGATCTTCTGCGGTGGTTACAGTTAACATTTTGTGTAATTACCGTCAACGAAAATGATAACGATGTAATTTTCGTTTTTTTTTTTTTTTAAAATGATGTATTTATTTAAATACGTATTAATTAACAGTGTTGTGTTCATTGTCTCAACCTATGAATTTTGAATGCTATGTTACTGCAAGCCGTTTCTACTAGTTTCAATCAGCATTTCTAAATATAAAGCTTTTATATTGGTTTGATAATTAATGTAGGAGAATTGTTTTAACATTTCATATCTCATAAAAGTTTTATTTTTTAATTTTTGTTAGAATAAAAATGCAGTTTAAAACTACTGTTCATAATTTTTATTATTATTATTATTATTAGATTTATGCTATATGTACTTAAATTAACAGATTTTTTAAATTTATAATATTTGTATTCTCTCTTTCACCCTCATATGTATATGAGATATTACTCCTGTTTATTTCTGTAATTTAATTCTAAATAATCCAAATTTAACTAGCAAAATGCATTTTATATTTTATTTTAACTGTTAATTGATTTACGGGATTTTTAATGCCTTACAGACTAGAATCTATTTCAATGGAAAAGTGTTTTTTGCCGTCCTATTTTTTACCCATTAAATATAGGGTTTTGTTTTCGTGTACTGGTTTTTCGTTTCCTTGTCTACTTTTAATTATTCTTAGTATTTTTTTAATTTCTTTCACAAACTAATAATTAAATATAAAATTGTTCTAAAAGACCACTGGTGAAAGCAAAGACAAATGTTATTTCAAAGTGAAAATAAAATTTTTCAAAATCATTTCGAAATCTACAGTTTATTATTTTTTAAGATTACTGTTATAGACTTTTTGTTCTTGAATTCTAACTTTTTATGGTAACCTGTATATCGGCCTAGTCTATTTCATTTTTAAAAATATTTTAATTAGCGTTATCAATTTATTTTAATAATCTTTTTTTTCTTTGGCTTAATTACTAATCAATGATAATACGTCATTTTTTAAATAAAATTCATCTTAGTTGAACCAAGTCAAGTCCTCTTTTACTTTGACTGAATCACTTCCAATTCGCTCTCCATTAACCATTCCAGAGAGAGCTCCTCCATGGCCGCTGAGTGACGATGACAATTTAGATCATAAGTCATCTGTGCTTTCAGAACACGTGCTGGACAGGTGCTGCACTTGGTAGAGCGTGGCTGGCACGCGCACGGGGAGGCCCAGGACGAGGGTTGGGCGCCTTCTTTGTCGCACTATTTTTCTCGCTTCTTCTTCACCCCAAAGGGAAAGACTTTTTTCCTTCCCATTATTTTGCTTCTTCTCACAAGCCACTTTCGCTATCTTCCTCTACTGGGTTACTGTGCGATTGTGCATTTGATGGACAGGGACACAATCGGGCCCATTTCTGGACGATTGTCGGCGCCTTGTATGTTTGCTGAGATTTCGTGGTTGACGGGCGATAGGTCCGCTTTTGTTGGAGATTGAGATTTCACCTCTTTGTTGTGTGCCTTTTTGTTGAAAGCTTTTTGTAGTCCGTGTAGGTTTTGCTTGTGGATCAACAATGTTTATGTACATTTAGTGCCTTGTAATCACGTTTCCAATATTCTTTCTATTCTTCCCTTTTCATATTCTGCATACTTCTTTTTAATTTGTATTGATAATACATGTGGTATTTGTCTTTAAATCAAATACCACATGTATCCATTGTGATATATGTGATCAATTAAATCTTCATTTCAAATATTTTTAACTGTCAGATATCAATAAATAATGTTTCGATTAATTCAAACAAATATATATATATATATATATATATATATATATTTCAATATGCGGGGCTATCGCTCTGGCACTCGGTACCACAGGTGTCGGGTTCGAATCCCCTATTGAATTCACTTGCCTTGTGGCCAATTGTTTAGCTTTCTGACCTTTGGTCTAGTTAGACTAAAGTGTGCAAAAAATGACCGCACCAAACCTGAATTTCCTAGTGATTTGGAATCCACGTTAAACTGTAGGTCCCGGTCTAATTAACCTAAAAAGTGTGCACAAAATGATCATGAGCAACAAACCCAAACCAAAAACCTATTGAATTCAATTTGGTATAAATACCACGTTTAGTCGATAGTTATAAAACGTAAATAATTTAGTTTATATATATATATATAGGATATCTTATTACAAATAGTTTATATATATATAAACTATTTGTAATAAGATGACTAATCCAGCTTCTGATTATGTATGGGGGTTACACAACCTAATGATTTTTTTCTTCTTCCTTTTATCTTCAAGTTATCTTAAATTTGACATCCCTTTTTTTTAGGAAACGAAGATTATAACAATTATTTGGATTATTTTGATATTTAAGTTAATACTAGCTTGCAGAGTCATTCTGCTGTAAACACACTATCATCAATCATCATTAAAGTGGTATGAATGTTACTAGCTTACCGAAGCGTGCATGATGCCTTGTCATTTCATTTCAGAATTTAAAGTACCATTTTAGAGCAAACTCGATTGGGAAATTGTGATAGACTATTCATCACCATGGTCTCTTAAATCGAAATTGACTTTTCTACTCAAATGCATTTGTTTCATAAGTAAATGAGCATTTTTTTTTTTTTTTTTGTTTATATTTGTCAAGTTATAAGTTTACAGTTATCAGAAAGTTATAATTTTATAGTTACTGCTGTAAATTTTTGTTTGTTTGCCGTTTAGTACTTGAGATTAATGAGTTTATTGTGTATATCTGTACAAACAACGTGTGTACATGAGGTTTTATTTATTTTCTTTTTTGTAGAAGTGTAAACTTTTTTTCATAATTTCAAGTACATCTTAACAATTAACGTTTATTATCGTATTGTACAAAAACATTAATTTATACTGGAAACAATGTTCATCAGCAAATCTAAATTATTGTTTAAAAATAATAATAAAGGTTATATTTAACAGCAAGTAGGGAAAAATCTCTGATAACTTGTTGTTGTTATCGTATCCCCTGAAGAGTACAAGGCATCTAATATCGTGGTGCTCCCGAATAATATTGGCTGTGTTGATTGCCAGCTCATAGTATAATTCTTCTTCCGATGGATGGTCCAGACAAGACTGCACGGCGGCTGCAACAGCTGGGCAATCAAAGGCATGATGAGGAGTAAGCTAGACAACAGGGCAGTGGCCATAATTTTGGTATTATTTTAACGCCATCAGCTGAAAGTTTCATATTTTTGGGATGCTTCATCCTTAATCTTGTGAGAGTAGTAGCTGTTTTGCTGTCGACATTTGGTTCTGTAATTTGGTATTTAGTTTTGATCTTAAAAGGAAGGATAAGTTTAGATTTTGCCAAGGCATCTGCAATCTGCAAGGGAAGTAGGAATGGCAGTTTGATCCCGACTTCTGGCATTCTTTGCCAAAGAGTTTGCAATTTCATTAACTTCCAAATCCACAAGAGTAGGGATTCATTTCTGATAACTTATTTTTAAAATATAATTAAAATAAACACCAAACATGAAAGTACGTTTGGCAGTGTATTGCTTTTGAACCAGAGTGAATTCTTATGAATTTGTTTTCATGTCAATATTAACCAAACAAACTTGCACCTTTAATTACACAGTTATCTCAACAATATAGGTGCCTTCTATCAAATCATTAGCATTACCATCCGAGTCAGATAAGCTGACAAACACCCAAGCCACCAAGTTCAAGACATTTATTTCTCACAAAAGCCAATTACATTCACCTCAGGAGAGGGCGTTTATGTGTATAAATAATAACAAAAAAAAAAAAAAAAAAACCTGTGGAAATTCTTGGCAAGATGGCAGAGGTTTAATAATGCCGGCATTTCCGGCAAGTGTCTCCAGCACATAAATCACCAAGAAATTAATGAACGTCCCTGTGGTGCCTTTTATTCCGCGCTTAGGACCTTTTATCTCGCATCTTGTGCGTAAATCGAGGCGAAAAGTGTACTCGGTGCAGACGTTTTGCTCTGCGAGCTCTTTTAACTGTTCGGGATCTTCCGCTGCTTATCGTCTCACTTTCAGATGACGGATGACGGAAGTCTACGGGTTTTTTTTTCCCTGTGAGATTCCCCTATTTCGTAATGTGCTTCATCTTTTGTCCCCGCCCCAGTCTGGCGTATTAGTAAGTGTTACTTGTACGTCATGTTTGATTAGGCTGGAAGTATGATAGGTAGTTCAGTATTTGTTTCAATTCTGAAATTAATGAACTGAAATTTACAAAATGAACTATCGAGTTGGAAAATCCTTTAAGTTATTAAAGTATATCCTATTTACTATTTTTTATTAACACACACACACACACACACACAAAAAAAAAAAAAAAAAAAACAGCATGCTTAAAGATTTGAACAACAATCAATGAGCTTTGAGCAAAATTAAGGAATAATAATAATCATATCATTTATGTCAATAGTCAGGGTATAATAATGATCAAATCAATATAGGGGAATCATAATAATCAGAGAAATTCGGGGAATAATAATATTATCTATGCCAATGTGAGGACAATCAAATTAAATAACAAAAAAAACATGATTCGGTTTTAAATGCTTAAACTGAATTTGAATTGTTCCGACAATATAGTTGACATATATAGATATATATTTCTTTTTCATAGTTTGATTTTTTGAATTCAACAATTTGTTATACTTTCATCTTGCTACAGATCCTTATGTGGAGTATGAAGGGCAACTTCTAAAATTTTTTTTATATGTAACGAATTTAAGATTCTTTATGCCCGACTCTTGGCTTAGTAGCAACGTGCGCCGCTGGTGAGCATTAGAGTGGAGGTTCAATCTGCTGGCAGCTTTGTTGCAGATATTGTATTAAGATATCGAGACTTGATAGCGTTTGTGATGTTCAGCATCTTTCCTCGTTAGTAGAATTAAATGGTGGGAGTTTTCTGGGTTTCCTCCCATACGATAGGCAATTGTAGGGTTGTTCCTGGAATTCCTCCCGGAAGGCACTGCACCTGCCACGTCACGATTTATACCTACGAGGATTCCATCACAATAGAAGCTGCCCCCTCCTTCCATGAGACCACACGGATTCTTGGACTTGGTCTAGATGTTGCTGTCTACCAAGTGGAATAAGAAGAAAAAAAAATTTTCTTTGTTGGTATTGATGTATAAAAGATATATTAATACTAATAATTCATGTCTCCTTTATTGTAAAATGTTATACAAAGGTATAAGAATGACATTAATGTCTTACTTTTCCATTTTCTTTCAAAGGAATTTAAAAAAAATAAAATTAAAATCCCACTGAAAGGTCTTCTGTTACAGTTTTTTTCGGGTGAAGTGTTATGCGGTGGCTCGGGGCAGATAAGCGCTCTTTTATTACACGAATCAAAACAAAGATGAGTCGATCTTTCAGAGCGAGGACTGATGGGGCTCCTCGTGAATTCTCGGTGCGCGTCCAATTCGGTAGCTCTCCGTTTGGCACCTATTCTGCATTCTTCTGCGCTCTCCGTTTCTGTCACTCATATGTTTGAATTCTCTTGCCTTCCCCGATTTCCGCCTGCTAAATGCCTGTGACAGACGGCTTTTCTCTTTATTAACTTCGTTGATGCCTTCGCAATCCGTAGGTGATTTAGACTACCTTCCAAATATTTTTTGATAGTAGTTGCATGTTCTCATTTTCGATGAATACTACTAACGTTTCACTGCGTCACTGATGGTTAATTGTATATTTTTGAGATTTTATTTATTAATCTTGTTGTTTTGTAATCTTATATATTTCCCTTGATGTATTAATAAACAATTAATGAGATAAATGAGGAAGACTTCGTATTTAAAGTCAACATGAAGTTAAGAGTGAAGTAGAATCTCTAAATAGTTTATTTGTTTTCTTTGTTGTTAAATTTATTTGCGTTATAAAATTTTTAAAAATAATCTATTAATGGACTTTTATAATTAGAGAGAATTAAAAATTGCAGCAAAGTTTGTTATTTATTGTTTATTATTATTATTTCATAAGAGTATTTACAAATTTTTGCTAATGAATTTATACCGAAATCAATTTGAAAATAAAATGGGATTTTGTAGCTTACATCTGTCTTAATTTTATATCTATAATAGCAAAACAGATGATTTTCTTCATTTGACTTCAAAATATCATTTGATCTCTATGGATCAGTACAATGTTTTCCAAGTGTCTAATATCTTCCATAAAAAACATTCCATTTTTATGTTTTATAAGACATTCGACATCTTGAAATTTTGTTGTTGTTAGTCCGAAGACGGACATCCCAACGGATGGATGCAAAGGAATGCCCCCATAGACACTGCAAAAAGGGCAATTCACAAACTTCCAACGTCATTGATTCTCCTAGTTTTTTGAAACAATGTCTACAATTAAGCCGCCAACAGTCTTAATTCTCACTACGGCGCATGGTGCCACGTGTCGGTCTGAATTAAGCGTTTGATATTTATACGTCTTAAAAGTCAAACCAACTTAGTTATTTAAAAAAAAAAAAAAGGAGTGAGACATAATTGGCACAGCTTGTGTGTTCTTTTAAACAAAAAAAAATATTTATACTAGCATTAATGGTAATCTAATAGTTTACTCCAGGTTATAAGTATATTTTATTCTAATTTTGATGCGATTCTATAGCCGCCTGTTTTCAGCGCCGAAGAGGTTTGAATCGCTTCCAAGTTCTTCTCTTCCTACATTTTTATTCTGTCTCCATTTTTTATTTATTTCTACATCTCCTTTTCTTTTTGCTCTATTCTCTTTCGCTGGATCCTTCTGTTTTTGTGTAGTGTGCGATATACGATTACAATGTATTTTTGAATCGCGATTTTCGACGGGCCAGTTCCGAACTATATTTGGATTGATCCCTGCGCCTGTTCTCGGATGTGGCATCGAGTACGTGGAAATAAGATGGGGGGGAGAAGAAAAAAAGAAATAAAGCGAAAATAAAAGCAAGGATTTCTTAGGTCGTAAAAGTAAACATACCGCTTAAATAGTAGAAGGAGAATCTTTAAGAAGTTTTCTTTTTTTTTTTTTTTTTTTTTTCTCCCCCTTCAGATTTCGTGGTATTTTCTGCCGCGATAAAACTAGAGACGTTACTTTTATTGGAGGACTTTACTGTGGAGTAGTTAACAGCACAGGAAGAGGAACTAACGCGTTTGTTTTTTAATGTTTATATATTATTTTAAAATTCCATTTTTTTGTAGATATTTTTTTCCTTTTAATTTTTTTTTTTCTTTAAGTAAATCTTTATTTTTAAAAATTTGTATTTGCTATACATAGACAGTATTTGATTTTTCTGAATTTTTGCGATTTCAGTGTAATTAATAACGAAAATTATTTTTCATACATGATTATTTTCCATGCATGAATATTTTGCAATGATATTATCGGTCATACATGATATTATGGTATTTATTTCTGTTTTATAGTACTAATATATGTATATTATAGCAATTAATAACTTAATTTAATGTAAATTAAAGTGATTTTTAGAATAAAGAATTCATTACTCTTAGAGGTTGAATTTTAATAATTGTATATTTTTTTATTTTATTTATTTATTTTTTCTTCTGTGTATAAAATAAGGACACTAAACTTATAATCAAAATCATGGATGTAAATACTTGGAGGCTTTTGATTTTTAAAAGTTCATACCAATTTCTCCCCTTAGATATCCTAATCCTGGCTGTGGCATAAATGTTTGTTAGTGATTCGAAATCCATATTAAACTGTTGGTCCTGGTCTAATTAGCCCAAAATGTACAAAAAATGACAGTAGTGACAAACCAAACCCTTAGATATCCCAAAATATTGTACAATGAGTATAATTTAATTGCGCTGTCCTGTTAATAAATTATAAATGATTATTATATTTTTAATAACTGTTTTTTTTTTTTTTTTTTCATTTTTATTCTTTATAAATTATAGGGAAAATATTTTAGATTTTTATTAATTATAGTTTCACTTTTTAAAACTATGTACTCTTTAATGTCCCGTGTTACAAATTTTTGATATTTGGAAGTTGGTAAATATGCAATATGAGTGACCTGTAATTGCATTGAAATATATAATTGTTAATATAATTTCCATTGTACACAACAAACTATTAAAGAATAAACTTTAATTACTGAATTATTGGTAATTAAACTTGAAGGCTTAGTGGAAGTAACAGCTCCATTGCGTGCAGTATTTAAGTTTTTGAATCAGATACAAGTAGTACCTCTCGCCTTCTGCCCCACAGCAAACTGAACAGAACCTCAAATTGAATGTCTGTCATTTACCTTTGTTAATTGATATCCATCCATTGAAAAAGATAGCATGTAGGGGGTGGTCTCTCATGTTGCTCTGCAATTATTAATAAACGTAGGAACGATGGAAGACAATGTTAGTTTTGAGATAAATAGATTTCCGGTCCGTGAACTTTTAACTCTACTCGGGGATGGAGAAGAGGGCGAGAGAGTACTTCTCTTTCCAAAACAATTCGTTGCCACCGTCAAGCCAATTTATCCACAACATGTAATTGGTTCTTTGATGAATTGCAATAGGTTTACTCTTTCAGCACTACACGCTCGACCGCTTCTCGCTGAAGAAGCACTTCTCTACTTACAGGTCTTATAAATGATCTTTCTTTTCTTTCTTTCTGGGTTTTTTTTTTTTCTTCCCCAGGTACCGATGCCGTTACTTTTCCACCTTATTCCAAAGTACTTCACCTTTATTTTTGCAATTTACTCAACCAACTTGGAGAGATTTTCCTTTTTTGCTACAGGAAATTCAATGATTTGGAAAAAGTTCGTGGGATTTCCAGCCTGACTTCTGGTAATAGATAGGGTGAATCCTGGCGATGATTTAATTTAGACATGTCTATCAGTGATTAATAGAGTGATTATGTTTGTTCAAGCAGAAGTCAATAAAGGTTGTACATTGATCACAGTGGGAAAACATGTGAAAACGCCAATGATATGTTTTCTTCCAATATGATTTAGTTTGAGTCTAGGACTGCATGATTTTTTATTTTTAAGATATGTGTTCATATGGCTAGATAGGTGAATCTTGGGAAGGATTTAATTTAGACATGTCTATCAGTGATTGTTTGTTCAAGCAGAAGTGTATATAGGATCTACATTGATCATCACAGTGGGACAAACATGTGAAAACGCCAATGATTTGTTCTCTGTTATGAGTTTATGTTGTCAATTAGTTTGAGTCTAGGATTAAATAGTTTTTATATTTTTAAGATATGGATTTATATGGCTAGATAGGTGAATCTTGGTGATGATTTAATTTAGACATGTCTATCAGTGATTAATAGGGTGATTATGTTTGTTCAAGCAGAAGTCTATATAGGATGCACGTTGATCACAGTGGACAAACATGTGAAAACGCCAATGATCTGTTTTCTTTCGGTATGCTTTATTTGATCCTAGGATTGCATGGTTTTTTATTTTTAAGACATGGATTCATATGGTTATACGTGAATCTTGGCGATGATTTAATTTAGACATGTCTATCAATAATTAATAGGAGGATGGTCTTTGTTCAAACAGAAGTCTATATAGGATATACATTGATCATAACAGTGGGACAAACATGTGAAAACACCAATCATTTGTTTTCTTTTGATGTGCTTTAATTTGATTCTATGATTGAATGTTTTTTTTTTTATTTTGAAGATATGGTTTCAATGAAGCCATATTTAAACCATATGTATTGCTGAAGTGTGAAAGGTTTTATGATACTGCATCATAATTCCAGAAACATTTTCACTGTAATAAACATTAAAATGAAGAAAATTGTGTATTTAATTTTTTAATTATAAATGATTTTCAATGTATGTATTCTCAATGGTTGTTCTCCTTCCTATTCTTAGAGAACAAAGTCATTTGGTCGATTCTTCGAAATCCTTAAATGGAAGTAAATAATTTCGCTTGTTTAAGGTGTTATGTTCAGAAAATTTACTTCCACAGAATATTATTTTCAACCATTATTACTTACAAATATGTGTAACCAAAATTTTATTTAAACATGCTATTTCTATCAAAGCTTATACAACTTATACTACTGCATTTTTTTTCAAATGATACCATATCTCGCATCATTTCGACGCGCTAGTACTTGATACCTTCACGGATTTAATCGACTACAGAACCCTAATCCATACATCTACACACTGGTACTGTAATCCCAGGAACCCTCAGTGTACTGTGGTTGGGTAAGTGACAAGGAGGGTTAAAGACAGGAAGTGGGAAAAAAAAATCGTTTTTAAAAAAATTATTTCCATTTCTCCTTCAGTTTCTCCCTAACACCTGCTCGGGACACACAATGGACTTATCAGTCGCTTTTCTTTGAATTGCAGATCGTTCTCTACTAATCGTATTTATTCTTTTATGCATTTTTTATTTATTTATTTATTTAAATAAAAATCGCAAGTGGTTTGTATACCAGGTTTTGCAAATGTCGTATTGCTGGGAATGCATCAGACAATGGCGGAAGGAAATAAGATAATGTGATGCGAGTTGATTCATCATATTTGTGACAAATAATTTGTATGCAAAATTGAATGGTTGTAAAAGGGAATTATAATAAAGAAATGTTTTATTTTGAAAGTCTTATCCTTTTTTAAATTTATGAATTTTTTTTTTTTTTTTTTCCCCTCCAAATTCTTAGAGCAAAATCAGTTTTTCGAGTTTTATATAATACGCATCAGAGCATGTTATCAAATTTTATTCAGTAAAAGTTATTTCAGTTTTAAGTCTTCCAAATAATTTTATCAAGTGAAGAATTTTATTTTAATTTATTTACAATTTTAGATAAACAGATGTGATGCGAATTGATTCATCATATTTGTGACAAATAATTTGTATGAAAAACTGAATGGTTGTAGAAGGGAATCATAATAAAGAAATGTTTTTTGTTGTGAAAAGTTTTTATCCTTTTAAATTTATGAATACTTTTTTTTTCCCCCATATATTTTTGAGCAAAATCAGTTTTTCGAGTTTTATATAATACATATCAGAGCATGTTCTCCTATTTTACTCAGTAAAAGTTATTTCAATTTTAAGTCTTCCAAATAATTTTATCGAAGTGAAGAATTTTATTTTAATTTATTTACAATTTTAGGTAAATAGATTAACTGAAGTTAGCGTATTTTATGCATTTGTGTTTGGGAAAATTAAGTTTTTACTTTGGATCATTGAGATTATTAAAAACTTAAATTATTAACACTAAATTGAAAATGAATTTATATGTTCAATAAAAATTCATATGTAAACATGTATGAAATATATGTATACATATTACATAAATTTACAAGTAAATTACCAAATGTGAATTTTAATCAAAATATGTTTCATGTACTGGTAAATAATGGCTTGATTCACAATTTCTTCGTTTACCTCAAGAACAAACAACAATGCCTGTATTTACAACTATATTCTTTATTTAATTAAGATATACAACGTGAATTT